>JZKD02S2121599.1:244860-286782 GCA_000966675.3 Picea glauca
ACGTGGCTGCCGTACGACATTTCGACACCCGGTAAACCAAAGGGGAAGAACCATGTTGTCGCAAGTCGTGAAATAGAGAAACTCGAAATTCCGAAATGATCTACACCGTAGATCGTAAGAGAGGAACTTGACCATTTTCTCAAGTGGAAGAATAGACCATAATTTCGCGATTACGAAAAACAAAAGTTCAAGAGGTAGAGATGCATGAACTCTTGATGCCTAAAACCCCGAAACACCAAAAATATCTGCGCCGTATATTTGAGAGACGTCTAACCGTTGGATTCCCTTGGAATGGACATGGACACATGGGTGTGTACCACGTGCCAGTGAGTCGAGAAGATAAGAGAGAATGGTGAGACCCGATGACGTCGTCGAAGGTGACGTGGACCCTCCTGAACGTACCATGCGCCACCATGGTTAAGGGTGACAATTGTGATGTGGGCCCGAAGAGTAAAGTAAATTGGAATTCTGGAATTCAAGAGTTGGAGTGACATGGGGTTGGGAGTCACTGCATTGTGAACTCCTAGGTATCGAAGACTCAAAAACCAGAGGTGCCGAGTATCGAAATCCCTATCAGGGTTGGCAACAGCTGTGCTGTGGGCCCAGGGGAAGAGAGGTTGGAAGTTCGGGAGTCAGGAGTTGGAGAGGGAAGTGAGTGTGATAACCTTCGTGGACCAAAAACCATGAAACCTGAAACACCGAAGTTTCAAAACCTCAAAATTTTCGAAGGACATAAGAACTATCGAGGATTTAACTGTTGGATCCTTGTGGGCAAAAAAACCCCAAAAAACCGAAGTCCCGAAGTTCCGAAAATTTGCAGAGCCAAGCAAGGATCAGAAAACTTAGTGAATTTGAAACGTTTTCTTATTCACGTTGGTTAATGAATGTTGTGGTTTTTATTAAGGGTTTAAGGCCTGAAAAACTTCGGTTCACTGCATGTTGTGTGTGCAGAGTTCAACGAGTGTCAAGACAGCTGAGAATAGAAATGGAAGAGGTGCAGATTGCCTCTGAGACAGAGGATGAAAGTGTAGGAAGGGATGTGAACTTGGGAATCGAAGGATCAAACTCTAATGGGAACGGAAAAGAGATGGATAAGGAAGGACATATGATGAAACTCATTGAAAGATTGTAGAAAGATGCCCAGGATTGTCGAGCTGATAGTCAAAAGATCATGAAAGTTAGGGATAGGAAGGGTGAATTCAACTTTAAAATGTTGAAGATCCTGGAAAGAATAGAAAGGAAATTGGAGAAGGGGAGTGACTCAAGGAAGACAGAGAGTCGCAGGATCCCTGAGAGGAAAAGAATATCAAGAAGTGTCAGGACCCTTGAGAAGAGAAGAAGATCGAGGAGTGGTAGCAGACATCATCATTGCTCCCCAAAGCATTCTAGTAGGGAATCACACAGTAGTTCAAGCCTGTCCCCTACCCAAAAATGTTGAAGATCTGGAGTGGATGAATTGAAGGGAGAGATGAACAAAATCAAGCCTCTAATGTTTTTGATGGGCGAAATTGACCGCTCGCCAACTAGAGGGGTGGATATAGTTTAGGGTTGTCTAAATAACCCAAGCTGTTTGGATTAATCCACGCTGATGGGTTTAGCGGCTTCGTTGGCCGATCTAAGTCCTAGGAAAGTGAAAAAACTAAGTTAAAGAAACTAATCTAAGTGAAAGACAACTACTAAAGACTATATACAAATCTAATATATATATATACAGTTTACTAACTAATATTATAAAGAAATAATTCTACTTATTAAATGTTCAGTTATCAATACAATTAAATCTCAATTATATATATACAGTATTTACAGAATACAAATTTTGATCGAAATCTGCAAAATCATCTGTGAATTGTCTTATGACAACAAAGCTAGTATTTTTGGATTTTTATGACTTTTATAAAAAAGAAATAAAACAATAGCTATCTAACCAAGCACTAAAAGTAATAATATATACTGAATATCAATCTAAACAACATAGAATTCTCAAATTAATTGACTATTAAATTGCAAATAACAAACTGACCTGAAGTAGCGTTTCCTATCTGTTCTATGCACAGTACTCGATTTCGCTGTTTGATGGGGGAAACCCGCACCAGATTTTCCAAAAGCTTCTCGTAAATAGGAAGCAGTGACACTTGAATACGAATGACAAAACAAACAAGAGATACAGTAACAACAATTTTATAATTTACAGATCATCACAATAAGATAAATCCTACTGCGAAGATATGTACATAACTGCTCATTTAACCAAGAAGATTAACCTTATGTTCATTAAATTAAAACAGGGTAATTGCTGTAAGTAAAATGAGATACATCAAATATGGACAATATTTAAAATCATATCGCATCAACTTGTAACAAATTTTGATATCTAAAGTAGTCAATAATTTGATTACAAATTAAAATGCACAAAACTTGAACAAAAGTAAGATAAATTGAAGCTAAAGCCGTACAAAAGATCCACTTTCATTCGAGTCTGTATAATCATTAGTCCATAGTCTCTGTTCTCCCAATAGTGATGGATTGTTTACAAAAAATAATAAGTATATAAAGGCCACATGACGAAACATTCCTTGTGGAAATTATCAAAAAATGTTTGCAAAAAATATGGGAACAATCTCCTAGATTCCTATTTCTATCTAAGACTAACAACCTAATCCCAAAACTGTGTAACAAGAAGCATGTTCTAAAGTGCCATAATCGATCCAATTCCCATTGAATTTTGTGTGTACCTGTAGATGCACAAAAATAAACGATTTTAGATTGTGTTTAATTGTAAAAATCAACAGAAATTCAAATTTTATGACTAGCTACAAAATCTCACGATTCTGTAGCTAGTCATATTTACAAACAAAATCGTATTAAATTAATCCAATGGTAACAGAAATGTATGCAATCTATCAAACAAATATTTTATTACTAATTCAAAGCAAACAAAATCGTTTATGCTAATTGAAAACAAACAGAATCGTTTTAAAACCATTGTTGAAATATCATACATTGGCTTTAGGGATATGATCTGTTTAGGCTATTTTCGAATTGACAATGGTAGTGGATGCCTCTACATTTTTTCAACACAACAGAGTCTGTGGTCTTTTGCCTCTTATCGTTAGCTTGCAGTCTTTCATTTTCCTTGGTTAACACAGTCACCCGGTCCTCCAAGGACTTGATTCGGGATTGCAACAGAGGGACATCTGTATAATATCGTTCGAGCCATGAGTTGCATTCATTGCACTGTGGTTGATCAAGCCGACTCATTATACGTGAGGAATCCTTTAAATTACCAGGGGCTCCATTTTCAAACTTGATCCTGGGGAAGTTGGGGTCATTTTTAAGGCACATCGGGAGGTTGTAGACGTAGTCATAGGGCTTGACAGAACAAAGACCATGTGAGTATGGGTACTCCTTGGTCAGAAATCGATCGATTTCAGAATCTGAGTCTTCACTCAAAGCAATTGGTTTCTGATCCATGTTTTGTTTAGGCTTATTGTGAGCACACCTTGATACCCAGCGTGTAGCCTTCTTACCCTTGCTATTGACATCGGTATTACCCTTAGCTTTTTTCCTCACAAGACTCTTAATAGGCTTAACACTGTCTTTTGAGCATGAGTCAGGTAGGGTGTCAGGTAGGTCATTGTTCGGGTAGGTCAAGGGTTCAACAGTGGGTAAGGGTGTAGGAGGGGGCACGATAAGCCCGACAAGGGTTTCAGTGACTACAGTTTTGTCCACTTGACCAAATTCAGGACTGGCAAAGCCATTCCTCAACAAAAACGATTCCCAACAGTCTCCACTCAACTTCAAATGATGGACTATGACAATTTTAATTAGACAGTGGTGGAAGAGGCTAGTGTCGGCCTTCTCCCTCTTAAATTGTTTAGCCATTTTATACAAACTACGAAGAAGGAAATGTGACATATTCAAAGGAAAATCTATGAAACTCATACGCAGCCGTAGGTGGTATAGGAACACTAAACCATACCTACCTTCGCATGTAATGAATTGATTAATAATGGCCAACAAATCATGCCACCTAGACTTAAGGGATGTAACCGGCATACCTTTGTCACAACTGATAATTTTCCTTGAGGTAAATAGGAGCGTCCATGGCACTTCATCCACCTTCGAATTCTTAAACCATTTATGCCCCTTGGCTGGCAAACCAGTGGCTGAGATGAGGAATTCCTCGTTCAATTTGAGTTGGATATCCCCAACTTTAGCCCTGCATCCATCGAATGTGAGGGAAAATCGCTTAGCTACTGCGAGGTTGAAACCCTCAAATTTTTGAATGAAAACTAACCATCCATTCCTCTCCAGGTCCTCTCAGGAGTTATCAAATAACAACAGAATTTGGACACCACTGGGTTCTATGCGCACTATAGGAGCCATAGTAGATAGCACACAGTCAACAGGGAAATCAGTGAGGGGGTTTGACAGGGTAGACACAGGACCAAATGCCCGCAGGTTTTCCCAAAACAAGCAGGGGTAGCTTGGAGTGCAAGGCATATGTTAATGCTTATGCGTGCGAGGGTGGTGGAGTGAATTGAAACCATGCAAAACATTCATGTTGGCATGTACAATCGACGACGCCTTGGTAATAGTTTCATTAAAAGCACAATCCAAAGCATTGTAAACCAAAATTCAAATGGATTATCACATAATCTCATAACCAAAACTTCGATCCAAATGTTTAAATCAACAATAGCATTTGTATGGTTTGAAAGGAACCACTATATATCGAACATTTCACCAAGGACTTAATCGCAAAGCTAATGCGTTCTATGAAACCATTGCATCAAGGAATTTGATCAAAGACAACAAAATATCATATCACCGTTGCATCAAGGATTCAATCAAAGACACCAGAATATCATTGCATCACAAACTTATAAAATGAAACCATATTAACAAAAGTCAAATGCAAAGTGAGTAAAGGTTTGGTGTTTTGATAAATGTATGATCAGTAGTGAGTTGGAGGTAAAAGAGTCATGACGACATAAAAAAAAAGATCTATAATAATCCAAAGATGATTTTAACACTATCAACATGACTTCCAACTCAAGGTTTTCACGCTTGAAGTCATGAAAAATGAAAACAAAAGGTAGGTGTACGAAATCAAAGTATAATAGTGTCGTTTCGTTTAAAGAATCGCGACGAGTATTGAGGGTTCAAAACCCTTGTGTAGGCAGCTTATAAGGAAAATATAAGAATTTCCAAATGGATGCCAACAATGGCGACACACTGGTAGAAGCAGTTATCTCTACCAAAAGAATGAATCCAGATTAGGATAATGAGAATAATTCTAACTCAAAAACAACCAAAAAATTGTTTAAACATCATCATTAATCATAAAAATTCCAGCTGTGCTTAAAAGATGAAAACTGATAACAGTCTTAATAAAAGTGAGTCATGATATTAAAGATAAAATATCCAATACTGTTGACAAATACACTATTTCCAGTAGGCGTCCATAGCCTCGACAGGGTTTCCATTTAACCCACTCTGATATCTGTATCATGCCAAGAAGTTCCAGATCAGAATAAAGGACATTTTAATGGTCAAGAAATTCCATATTTGCGAATTTTCATATACCCGACATTGCTTCGCTGCCAGCAGGCCTGTTCAGTACCTCGATGAAGTTTTCTTGGTGTCATGCATGCATTTACCCGCTACCAACAGACCTGTTCAGTATTCCAGCAGGTTTACAAGCACTTCCCATAGCTCTTTAATGATTTATTTGGATTTTTAAAGATATATAATTGAGCTGGGTGATGCTGAAAATTATGATATTTTGGACATATTTTACAGACCTTGAGAGAATTCTTTAACTATCCTTCATTAATATCTAGAGATGATTTATTAATAAAATGACCTTTGAAGGCAGGGAGACATCTTCTGAGTTATTCCCTTAAGGAACAAGGACAACATAAGAAGATAATGGATGATCGTGACAGGCTTCAATTACAGATTGGAATCAATAAACTCTTTCAAACAACAGGCTTTCCTTAACATGGCTGTAAATTTCAGAAGCATATCACAATTGATGTTTAGACAACTTTTCAGTAGTCATTTCAGAGAAAAAAAATTCTGTTTTCTTTTTCTGAACAGCTCATAATGCAGGTATGTGTATTTCCAAAAGAAAAAACTGATAAGTACAGGGAAAAATCAAAACCAAAACAGCAAAAGAAAATGAAAAACAAACAAAAGAAAAATATTTACATAGTATACATAGGGTTGTCATCAAGCGAAATACCTTTTTAGAGCTTGGCCATTCACCGGATAGGTGTCTGGCTGTCCCTCTAGATTCTGTAATCGGAAAGAGCTGGGACCCAATTTCTCAGTAATTAAAAATGGTCCTAGCCATAAGTTCTGAAACTTCGTGTGTTCTCCCTTTCCCTCATGAGTTTTGTCCCATTTCAAGACAAGGTCACCTACTTCAAAGTTCCTGTCAAAGGCAGAGTTGGAATCAAATCAGCCTTTGACCACTAGTTGATGCTGATCTAACTTACGTTTTGCTTGAGCCCTTATCTCTTCTAGTTTTATTAAAGCATTAATTCGATTCTTCAAAGGGGGGAAATCTTCTTCTTGTATTTTCTGTGATAGTTGTAGTGAGGGAAGAAGAATATGTGGTGGCAAAATTGCTTCTCTTCCATAGATGAGAAAGAAGGGAGAGTTACCTACAACAGTTTTCGGTGTTACTCTATTAGCCCAGATTGCGTTTAACAATGCATTATGCCAATTTTAGTGATTTTTAGATACCATTCTCTTGATGATTTTAATCAGAATCTTATTTGTTGATTCTGCCAATCCATTGCCTTGGGGGTAGTAGCTAGCATAATACTTCAATTTAATTCCTTTTTCTAGAGCGAACTCACTCATCTCAAGAGACAAAAAATAAGAAGCGTTATCGAATACTAAACAGTTAGGGATACCAAAACGAGTAATAATATTCGAATTTAAAAAGGCAATTACCTGATTGGTATTTACAACTCTTAAGGGGGCAGCTTCAGACCACCTGGTGAAGTAATCTATGGCTATTATGATAAACTTATGCTTCTCCGAGGATGGTGGATTGATTGGTCCTATAATATCAAGACCCCCACTGCTGAAAAGGGGAGTCTACTGAAACAGGCTGCAAAAGAAAGGTTGGTTTCTGTATCCACCCTGATGCTTTTTGACAAATAATACACTCGCAGCACAATGCATGAGCATCTCTAAAAAGTGTAGGCCAGTAATAACCTACTCTTAAAAATTTATGGGCAGTGGTATCCCCACCAAAATGCCCACCAAATTCTCTTGCGTGCAATTCTAGTAAGACCTTTTCTGCTTCATCTTTCTCAAGACAACGCATTAGTACTCCATCAAAATTTTGACGAAACAGAATACCATTAATCAACTTAAAAGAGGAAAAATTTAATCTTAACGCTCTTCTTTTAGTGGGATCCAGGTGACGGGGGGTTGACCCATGTTCAAGATAGAATTTTATATCATCATACCAGGGATTGACAGAGTTTTGTGCACATCAGATTGAATTTTGATTGTGTTGTCCTGGGTTTGACATATCATTTTCTTCTTGTTGTCCTGCTGCTGAGTCAGCTACTAACTTGCATAACCTTTGGCCTCTCACTATTTGTGCTGGGGTGATTTCTATGTCATACACTTGTAAGGAGGTAACCCAGTTCGCCCACTTTTCACCTAGTTCTTTCTGCACTAACAAATTTCTGATGGATGGGTAAGGGACAATAATTTTCGTCCTAGATTTCAAAAGATAAGATCGGAAGTGCTTGAATGCTTTAAAAACAACATCAGATTTCTGATCTACTGCTCAGTAATTAAGTTCTGCACCTTTGAAAGCAGAGCTCATAAAGACAATTGGGACTTCATTGTTTTCAGTGTTCTTTTGAGTTAGGACAGCAGCGTAGGAGTGGTCGGAAGCAAATGTGTAGAGCATGAAGTCTTGTGAAAAGTCGGGGCTCATGAGAGAAGGAGCGTCTATTATGGCATTTTTTATTGAATTAAAAGCTTGGTTTTCTAAGGGTCCCCAATGATATTGTGCGTCTTTCTTAATTAAATTCTGTAAAGGTCTCACCATTTCGGAGAAACTAGGGATGAATCTCCTGACAAAGTTTATCTAGCCTAAGAAAGACTACATAGACTTTTTGGATGAGGGAGGGGGGAGTTTTGAGATGACTTGAGTCCTTTCAGGGTCGATAATCATCCCTTTGCTTGACACAATAAATCCTAAGAGTTTACCTTGTTCTACTGCGAAGATAGATTTTTTGGGATTCAGGGAAATGCCGTACTTACGACATCGCTGTAGAACGACTCTCAAATGAGCTAGATGATTAGTTTTGTTTTTCAAGAATATAGTAACATCATCTAGGTAAACTAAGAAAGATTGATTGATTAATCCTCGAAAAGCGATGTCCATCGCTCTCTGGAAAGTGGCGCCAACATTAATGAGTCAAAAGGGAATTTTCCTATAAGCATAGGTGCCCCATGGAGTGAAAAAGGTAGTTTTAAGTTGGTCTGGAGGAGACATCAAGACTTGGTTGTACCCTGAAAAACCATCCAATAAGGATAATATTTCAGAACTAGATACCTATTGAAGGATCTGTTCCATGGTTGGGACAGGGTAGTTGTCTTTATCAGACACTCGATTAAGGTTTCGAAAATCGACGCATAGTCGGATTTCACCACTCTTCTTCCAGACAGGGACAAGGTTAGAAACCCATTGCGTGTGCCTAACTGGGAAAATTATTTTAGCATTCAGGAGTTTATTTAATTCTTTTTTGATGGTCGGTTCGAGCTTAGGGTGCATTTTTCTTAACTTTTGTTGAAACGACAAGGTTTGGGGTTTCATAGGAATGACGTGTTGTATGATGTTAGGGTCAAAGGTTTTTAGGTCATCATACATCCATGCAAAAACATCTTTGAATTCCTTAAACAATTTAATGAACGTGGCTTTCTCTTGTTCAGAACACCCCACCCCTAAATTAATGCACTGTGAATTGTCATTAGTTCCCAAGTTTACTTTTTCATACGATAAAGAGGAACTAATTGTTTTACAGTTGACTGATTTTTTGAATTTTCCTTGAAGATCGTAAAAATTTTCTAATCTAACTACAGATTTAGGGATAGAATTTACCATGTCCGATGAAGATTCAGGAGATCTCGGATCTGGTATTACCGTGAAATCGCGCAGATTGTATTCATGAGTGCATTCTTTGATCACCGCACCTTGGAAGGTTTCTTCCATATGCAAGAAACTAATAATTTTTTGATCGTCGTCGAAGACTCTCCAATTCGTGATGTTCTCGGGAACGGATGGCCTGAACAACAGTTCAATGGAGAATGCATTCAGGGACAAGCCTTATGTAGGAAAGAATTTGGAATCTACGTTAGCTAATAAATCAGCTTCCGAATTATTTAATCTAGGAATAGAATTTATATTGAAAGCAGAAAACTTATTCATCAAATTACATACCTCAGATTGGTAGCTTTTGAGATGTGGAGATAAACAGTGGATAGAATCTCTCATCTGTCTAACCATGATTTCCGAGTCACCAAAGACAGTCAAATTTTGAATGTCCATATCTAATGCTTTTCTGAGGCCCTGCAATAAAGCCTCATATTCTACTCTGTTATTAGTACATTCAAATTCTAACCTACATGCAATCAGGGTTTTGTTACCTGCTGGATCAATAATAATGCAGCCTGCACCAGCTCCTTCCTTGGACTTCGACCCGTCAACATAGAGAGACCATATTTGATTTTTATCGGGTGCATGAGACCATTGTGTAGAAACTGTTGGCTGCATATATGCTACAACCTCAGACTGTTGTTCCAGATTAATGATAGCGGAAGTCTCGGCCATGAAATTTTCGAAAAAGGTATCCATCCCTTGTATTTCGAGTGAATCGATAGAAGGTGTAAATGGTTCATTGGGATCATTTAAATCTGTGACTGTGAGCTTTAGGTAGCGTTCACGATTTACCTTGATTTTGTTGGACTTGTCGTTCTCGGGCAGCCACAGGTGAGACCAATCTGTCCCGAAATAGCCGTGTAGCTGCTCTGGCCAGTCCCTACTTAAAAACAAACCATAAACTTCAGGAATATTCATGATAATAATAACTTTGGGGTTAGACGATAATCTTATAAGCACATTCCTTAATTCGCCTATAACTTTAACACTAGTTCTATCAAGTTGAATGATCTTTAAGGTGGATGGTTCAACTTCAGCATTAATATTTTGACACACAGACCATGGCATTACATTGGATGACACTCCTGAATCTACCATACAATTGTGCACGTTCCTATTAAAGATTTCGAAAGTTAACAAAAATGGAGGTACATTTCTGCGAGTATTAATGGTGGAAGCTTGTAGCTTTTTACTCGCAGCCTCTAAAGCTAATTTATCTACATTTGTTACATTATTTACAGGAAGGCCTCCCTTCTCATGAGGATCAGAATTATTCTTAGAAAAATCCTTCTGAGGAACTTTTGGATTGTTCTGAACAACTTTGTTATTGCTTGGATTACCGTTTTTGCTATTCTCTGCGATATTCTGTAACATTTTTTGTAACAGAAACGAAAATTTTAATAATTCATAAACAAAAATGTTAGCCCTTAACTTTTTTATATCTTCAACTAAATCATAATCTAAGTTTGGGTTTACATGACTATTTATTCTCAGCTGGTTTAGACTGTTTTGGGGGCAAAGTCGTAGTGTTTTCAAAAGAAGGTTTATTTGTTGTCTTACTCCTAGTATTGTAGGGATGTATTGTCTCGAAATTAGCTTGAAAAATGCTATCCGAGAAGTGTCCAAAAATGTTCAGAGAAGATTCTTCTTCTTCAACTGTCTCTTGTTCAACTACTTCCTCAGGGATCTCAGGGGGAATCAAGTTCTCCTGGCCTTCTAGAATTGTTTGAATGGCGAATTGCAGGCTTTCTAGATTTAGGCCCTCGGTATTTGAATTAGGTCAGTTTGTGGGAAAGGGATTCCTAAACGGGGGTTTGTAAGGCCCTTTGCTTGAAGAAGCTTCTTCGACCGTCCTTTTCAAATATATAACTTGATTTGACAGTTTTTGAATGACTTTTGTTAAGTTTTCTAAATCTGATCTTTCAGGTTGTGTTTTATTTTGAGTAGGTCTAGGGAGGATTTCGATTTTCTTTTTGGAAGATGAACTAGTCTCTGTTTTGTTGCTAGTAGTGTCCTTTAAACTAAGGATGTCTTTCTCAATCTGACTGGCCTCTTCGAAGGCCTCTAATAATGTGGCTTTTTTAGATCGCTTTACCCAAATGGCTATACTTTGATGTAAGGATTTAGTATAGTATGCTATGGTAAGATTCTCAGCAGGCATCAAATCCATAGGGATTCAGTTCTTTAGTGTTAAGAATCTTTGGTTAAAGTCTTTGATTTTCTTTTTGGGGTTTATCCTTAAACTAGAAAGCTCCATGACTAGAAATTCTGGGGACTTATCGTCTCCAAACTTCTCAAGAAAGAAAGATTCAAAATTCTCCCATGACACGATCGTATGGGGTTGTTGGGCAAAGTACTAGGTAGAGGCATTGCCCTCGAAAGTATAGGGGAACAATTTATAGACTACATCTTCATGCTCGACATTGTGGAGTCTAATGGCTAACATAAACTTTTTAATGTGATCTTCGGCGATCTGTTTAGAGTCAGGGTCAAACTTGGGGAGCCACTTCTCCAGATGTTTGGGAAAGGGATGCTAAGGCCCGGGTACGACTATTGCATCTTGGTCAAGCCAGGGTCTGGCAGGGTTGTTCTGGTTGGCCATTGGTGTGGGCGGTGTGGAAGGCTAGGAAGAGGAACTGCCTTCATCAAAAAAGTCTTCTCCAGAAGAAGAAGGGGATGAAGGAGGTGGTGAGGGTGGTATTCCAGATCCTCCTGCAGTAGGAGTGAGGATTGGATCTATAGGGTTTAAAGTGATGTTATTTTCTCCAAGTTGTTATTTGATATCAGAGAAGTCTAAAGGTTCGTCCAAAGGTCGATTTGGTTGCCTTAAACGGGCAAAGGCAATATGTGTTCTTATGAGAGATTGTTGGACAGTCTCTTGTACGCCACCACCTGTAGGATTTGGGGTTACTAGTTCAACTGTGATCCATAGATCATCATTTGATGTGGTTGTTGTTTGAGGGATGATGTTGTCATTTGAATGACTTCTTGTCACTATAGGTGAGCGGTTGGGTGGTGGAGGAGTCTTACGACTGCCTCGTGCCATTAATAATTTTCAGGCCCTCCTTCTAGCACCATTTGTTGACGGGCGAAATTGACCGCTCGCCAACTGGAGGGGTGGATCCGGTCCGAGGTTGTCTAAATAACCCAATTCGTTTGGATTAATCCACTCCGATGGGTTTAGCGGCTCCGTTGGCCGATCTAAGTCCTAGGAAAGTGAAAAAACTAAGTTAAAGAAATTAATCTAAGTGAAAGACAACTACTACAAACTATATACAAATCTAATATATATACAGTTTACTAACTAATATTATAAAGAAATAATTCTACTTATTAAATGTTCAGTTATCAATACAATTAAATCTCAATTATATATATACAGTATTTACAGAATACAAATTTTGATCGAAATCTACAAAATCATCTGTGAATTGTCTTATGACAGCAAAGCTAGTATTTTTGGATTTTTATGACTTTTATAAAAAAGAAATAAAACAAAAGCTATCTAACCAAGCACTAAAAGTAATAATCTATACTGAATATCTATCTAAACAACAAAGAATTCTCAAATTAATTGACTATTAAATTGCAAATAACAAACTAACCTGAAGTAGCATTTCCTATTTGTTCTATGCACAGTACTCGATTTCGCTGTTTGATGGGGGAAACCCGCCCCAGATTTTCCAAAAGATTCTCGTAAACAGGAAGTAGTGACACTTGAATACAAATGAAAGAACAAACAATAGATACAGTAACAACAATTTTATAATTTACAGATCATCACATTAAGATAAATCCTACTGCG
This sequence comes from Picea glauca, assembly GCA_000966675.3. Taxonomy (NCBI): domain Eukaryota; kingdom Viridiplantae; phylum Streptophyta; class Pinopsida; order Pinales; family Pinaceae; genus Picea; species Picea glauca. The sequence goes on from JZKD02S2121599.1 coordinate 257,871, forward strand.
AAGATATGTACATAACTGCTCATTTAACCAAGAAGATTAACCTTCTGTTCATTAAATTAAAACAGGGTAATTGCTGTAAGTAAAATGAGATACATCAAATATGGACAATATTTAAAATCATATCACATCAACTTGTAACAAATGTTGATATCTAAAGTAGTCAATAATTTGATTACAAATTAAAATGCACAAAACTTGAACAAAAGTAAGATAAATTGAAGCTAAAGCCGCACAAAAGATCCACTTTCATTCGAGTCTGTATAATCATCAGTCTATAGTCTCTGTTCTCCCAACAGTGATGGATTGTTTACAAAAAATAATAAGTATATAAAGGCCACAGGATGAAACATTCCTTGTGGAAATTATCAAAAACTGTTTGCAAAAAATATGGGAACAATCTCCCATATTCCTATTTCTATGTAAGACTAACAACCTAATCCCAAAACTGTGTAACAAGAAGCATGTTCTAAAGTGCCATAATCGATCCAATTCCCATTGAATTTCATGTGTACCTGTAGATGCACAAAAGTAAATGATTTTAGATTGTGTTTAATTGTAAAAATCAACAGAAATTCAAATTTTATGACTAGCTACAGAATCTCATGATTCTGTAGCTAGTCATATTTACAAACAAAATCGTATTAAATTAATCCAATGGTAACAAAAATGTATTCGATCTATCAAACAAGTATTTTATTACTAATTCAAAGCAAACAAAATCGTTTATGCTAATTGAAAACAAACAGAATTGTTTTAAAACCATTGTTCAAATATCATACCTTGGCTTTAGGGATACGATCTATTCAGGCTATTTTCGAATTGACAATGGCAGTGGCTGCCTCTACAGTTTTGAACATGACAGAGCATGTGGTATTTTGTCTCTTATTGTTAGCTTGCAGTCAGTCATTTTCCTTGGTTAACACAGTCACCCGGTCCTCCAAGGACTTGATTCAGGATTGCAACAAAGGGACATCTGTATAATATCGTTTGATCCATGAGTTGCATTCATTGCACTGTGATTGATCAGGTTGAGTCATTACAGGTGAGGAATCCTTTAAATTACCAGGGGATCCACTGTCAAACTTGATCCCGGGGAAGTTGGGGTCATTTTTAAGGCATGGCGGGAGGTTGGAGACGTAGTCATAAGGCTTGAAAAAACAAAGACCGTGTGAGTATGGGTACTCCTCAGTCATAAATCGATCGATTTTAGAATCTGAGTCTTCACTCAAAACAATTGGTTTCTGATCCATGTTTTTTTTAGGCTTATTGCGAGCACACCTTGATAGCCAGCGTCCAGCCTTCTTACCCTTTCTATTGACATCGGTATTACCCTTACCTTTTTTCCTCACAGGCCTCTTAATAGGCTTAGCATTGTCTTTTGAGCATGAGTCAGGTAGGGTGTCGGGTAGGTCATCGTTCGGGTAGGTCGAGGGTTCAACAATGGGTAAGAGTGTAGGAGGGGGCACGACATGCCCGACAAGGGTTTCGGTGACCACAGTTTTGTCCACTTGACCAAATTCAGGACTGGCAAAGCCATTCCTCAACAAAAAAGATTCCCAACAGTCTCCACTCAACCTCAAATGATGGACTATGATAATTTTAATTAGACAGTGGTGGAAGAGGCTGGAGTCGGCCTTCTCCCTCTTAAATCATTTAGCCATTTTATACAAACTACGAAGAAGGAAATGTGGCATGTTGAAAGGAAAATCTATGAAACTCATAAGAAACCATAGGTGGTATAGGAACACTAAACCATACCTACCTTCACATGTAATGAATTTCTTAATAATGGCCAACAAATCATGCCACCTAGACTTAAGGGCTGTAACCGACATACCTTTGTCACAACTGATAATTTTCCTTGAGGTAAATAGGAGCGGCCATGGCACTTCATCCACCTTCGAATTATTAAACCATTTCTTCCCCTTGGCTGGAAAACCAGTGGCTGAGATGAAGAATTCCTCGTTGAATTCAAGTTGGATATCCCCAAATTTGGCCCTACTGCGAGGTTGAAACACTCGAATTTTTGAATGAAAACTAACCATCCATTCCTCTCCAGGTCCTCTCAGGAGTTATCAAATAACAACAGCATTTGGACGTTGTTGGGTTCTATGCGCACTATAGGAGCCATAACAGATAGCACACAGTCAACAGGGCAATCGGTGAGGGGGTTTGACAGGGTAGACACAGGACCAAATGCCTGCAGGTTTTCCCAAAACAAGTAGGAGTAGCCCGGAGTGCAAGGCAGACGTTACTACTTATGCATGCGAGGGTGGTGGAGTGAATTGAAACCATGTAAAACATTCATGTTAGCATGTACAATCGACGACGCCTTGGTAATAGTTTCATTCAAATCACAATCCAAAGCATTGTAAACCAAAATTCAAATGGATTATCACATAATCTCATAATCAAAACTTCGATCCAAATGTTTAAATCAACAATAACATTTTTAGGGTTTGAAAGGAACCACTATATATTGAACATTGCACCAAGGACTTAATCACAAAGTTAATGCGTTCTATGAAACCATTGCATCAAGGAATTGATCAAAGACAACAGAATATCATATCACTGTTGCATCAAGGATTCAATCAAAGACACCAGAATATCATTGAATCACAAACTTATAAAATGAAACCATATTAACAAAAGTCAAATGCAAAGTGAGTAAAGGTTTGGTGTTTTGATAAATGTATGATCAATAGTGAATTGGAGGTAAAAGAGTCATGACGACATAAACAAAAAGATCTGTGATAATCCAAAGATGATTTTAATGCTATCAACATGACTTCCAACTCAAGGTTTTCATGATTGCAGTCGTGAAAAATGAAAATGAAAGGTAGGTGTGCAAAAGTGAAAGATAATAGTGTCGTTTCGTTTAAAGAATTGCGATGAGTATGGAGGGTTCAAAACCCTTGTGTAGGCAGCTTATAAGGAAAAGATAAGAATTGCCAAATGGCTGCCAACAAACGTTCGATGGAGAACATAAGAAGGAGGAAGATATCGAAACCTAGTTGCTTGGCATGAGGAAATATTTCCAACTATAGAATTATTCCACTCATGCAGAAGGAAGAATTGCGATTTATCAATTGAAAGGAAAAGCATCGATGTGGTGGGATCATTTTGTGCTGGTGCAACACATCAGAGAGAAAGATATCACTTGGAAGGAGTTCAAGGGGTATTTCGAGAATAAATACCTGACTAAAAGATACTATGAAAGTAACATGAAGGATTTCTTCGAACTAGAGATAGGAAACATGACCATTGATGAATACGAACAAAGGTTTTTGGAACTACTGAAGTATGTTCCATTCATCAAAGATGAGGCTGCCAAGATTCAGAGGTATCTGAGTGGATTGCCACCTTCCATTAGTGACAAGATCCAGTATGATGATCCCAAGACTATGGAAGAAACAATAAGAAGGGAAAAATGCTTGTATGAACAACAAAGAGAAAGGCCTACTTTTAGGAAGGCTTGGGATGACCAGAGGAAGTTTAATAAGGAACAGAGGCAGAAGGGAAACAAACCTGCCTTTTTCAGAGATAGTCCTCAGGGACAACCATCCTTTAGAGATCCCAGGAAGGTTGAAGTGGGTGAAAAAATGCCCAGACTGCCACCTATGGAGTGTTGGGGCTGTAAAGGAAACCATAGGTACAGAGACTGCCCCCACAGAAAAGATAAATCAAGAACTGTCCACAATGTTCAGCAAGCTGAAATGATGAAGGATATGGGCAGTAGAATGCCAAGAATATATGCAGCCCTAGACAACAAGCAAGATGAATTTCAATCACACATGATTGAAGTGGAAGGTATGATTAAAAACCGACCATTCATTATTTTAATCGATTTAGGGGCTAGCCATATTTATGCAGATCCTAGGGTGGTGGAAATTTTGCATTTATCAAGAAGAAAACATGAAAAGTCTTGGTTAGTACAGTTGGCTATAGGAACCAAGAGGAAAGTCGCTGATTTGGTGAAGTATTTTCCTGTGGACATGAAAGGACTGAGCACGGAGGCTGAATTGAATATTCTGCCTTTGGGCTCTTATGACTTTTTAATTGGAATGGACTGGTTGGACCAACACCATGCCCTCCTGGACTATTGTAAAAAGAGTTTTACATGCCTGGATGAGGAGGGGAGTCAGAAAATATTCCAAGGGATTCTTAGAGTTGTGGTTGTTAGAGAAATCTCAGCCATGTAGCTGAAGAAGTGCTACAGAAAAGGTTGTCAATTATTTGTAGCCCATGTGGAGGAAGCATCTAGAGATGAAGTATCAAGGATTGGAGACCATGAGGTACTCACAAAGTTCAAGGATGTATTTTAGGAGGTACCTGGACTACCTCTAAAGAGAGACATCAAATTTTCTATAAATTTTATGCTTGGAGCAGCCCCAGTGTCGAAAGCTCCTTATAGAATGAGTACACCAGAGCTAAAAGAGTTGCAATTGCAACTTGAAAAGATTCTAAAGAAGAGGTACATTCACCCTAGTGTGTCACCTTGGGGTGCCCCGGTCCTATTCGTGAAGAAGAAGGATGGGACATTGAGGATGTGCATTGATTTTCGATAGTTGCACAAGGTAACTGTCAAGAACAAGTATCCTCTATCGAGGATTGATGATCTTTTCAATCAGTTGAAGGGTGTGAAAATAATTTTGAAGATAGATCTCAGATCAGAATATCACCAGGTAAGAATAAAGGATGAGGATATTAGCAAGACCGCCTTTAGAACAAGGTACAATCATTACAAGTTCACAATGGTGCCATTTGGACTGTCAAACGCACCTGCTGTTTTTATGTACTTGATGAATGGTGTATTCAGGGACTATTTAGACAAGTTTGTCATAGTCTTTCTGGATGATATTTTGGTGTATTCCAAGTCAGAGGAAGAGAATGAACAACACCTGAGACTGGTGCTGCAAGTGTTGAGAGGACACCAACTGTATGCCAAATTGAGCAAATGCTCATTTTACCAAAGGCAGATCCATTACTTGGGGCACATTATTTCAGAAGAAGGGATCGTTGTGGATCCTGAAAAGGTTGAGGCCATTCGAGAATGGTCAGCGCCAAGGAATGTGGTGGAAGTCAGATCCTCTATGGGTCTAGTGGGCTATTACAGAATATTTATAGCAGGGTTCTCAAAGATAGCTCATCCTATCACTTCCTTGCAAAGGAAGGAGAAAATGTTTCATTGGAATGAAGAGTGTGAGAACAATGTCCAACGATTGAAGAAGTTGTTAACCAACGCTCCAATCTTGAGGATTGCAGATCCAAATGTGGATTTCATGGTGTGCATAGATGCGTGTAAGGAAGGGTTGGGAGGAGTTCTCAGCTAAGATGGATTTGTAATCTGTTATGAGTCCAAGAAGCTGAAAGAGCATGAAAATAATTATGCCACTCATGATTTGAAGCTGGTAGTAATTGTCCATGCTCTGAGGAAATGGATACATTACCTCATGGGAAGGAGGTTTGAACTGAAAACAGACCACAATGGTATGAAATATTTGTTTGATCAACCGACTTTAAATGCCAGACAAAGTAGGTGGTTGGAGTTTCTTTGCGAATACGACTTTGATATCAAGCATATCAAAGGAAAGGAAAACAAGGTGGCTGATGCACTCAGTAGAAAGGTGCACAAATTACATGCTACAACCATTAGCATGTAGAGGATTGATATAAAGGGTAGAATTTTGGAAGCTGCAAATGTTGATTTGCAGTACAGAGACTTAGTAGCAAAGCTACAATAGAGTGAAAGGCCACATAAAAGAGAAAGTTACACCTTGGAAGCTGATGGATTACTTCTGTATAAAATCATGGTGTATATACCCAATGTCCAAGAATTGAAACTTGCGATTCTAAAAGAAATGCATAATGTGACTTATGATGGACACCTTGGATATCAAAAGACTGTGGCAGCAGTCAAAATCCATCACTTTTGGCTGGGTATGAAGAGGGAGATCGCTGAATACATCGCCAAATGTATGGAGTTCCAGAAAGTTAAGGCTGAGCATAGGAACCCAGTAGGGTTGCTGCATCCTTTGCCCATTCCTGAGTGGAAGTGGGAGGTGGTGACCATGGATTTTATTACAGGATTTCCCAGAACAAGCAAGCAACTTGATTTGATCATGGTTGCGGTCGACAAGCTTATCCCATTTTATCCCACTGAAAACAACTCACAAGGCAACAAATGTTGCTAATATCTTCTTAAAAGAAGTGGCATGCTTGCACAAAATTCCTAAAAATGATTGTGTCTGATAGCGACCCGAAATTCACCTCAAATTTTTGGAAAGGACTATTCAAAGGATTCAAAATGAATCTGAATTTTAGTGAAACACATCATCCCGAGTCTGATGGACAGACAGAGTGGGTGAATAGAGTAATAGAAGACATGCTGAGAATGTATGTGATGGAAAAACCATCAAGATGGGAAGACTACCTGCATTTGGTAGAATTTGCCTACAATAATGGGTATCATGCATCATTGAAGATGAGCCCATTTGAATCACTTTATGGAAGAAAGTGCAAAAATCCAGTGAGCTGTGATAATTCAACTGATAGAGCAGTAGTTGGGCCAGAGATGCTCAAAGAGATGGAGGATCAAATAATAAAAATTAAACAGAATTTGAAAGATTCCCAGGACAGGCATAAAAGTTATGTTGATAAGAACATAACCCACAAAGAATTCAAAGTGGGTGATCATGTTTTCCTGAAAGTGAAAAATAACAGGAGTTCCCTGAAGCTGGGAATTTGTGCCAAGTAGGTAGCAAGATTTTGTGGGCCATTTGAAATCCTGGAAAGGATTGGGCCAGTTGCATACATGCTTGCTTTACCTGCATCTATGACTGTACATAATGTGGTTCATGTTTCATTTCTTAAGAAATATATACCTGATGCTAATCATGTTATTGACTGAAATGTGATTCAGGTCAAACCAGAAGGTGTCCCCCAAGTGCATCCTGTGCGCATATTGGACAGGAAAATAAAAGAGCTCCAGAATTGAGCTATAGATCTTGTAAAGGTCCAGTGGACCTAGTACGGTCCTGAGGATGCAACATGGGAGCATGAAGATGTTATGCGGAGAGAGTACCCACATCTTTTTGAAAATTTTGAAAAGCTTGCAGATGCTATGTAAAGTTTCACTGAGGACAGTGCAAAAATAAGGGGAGGGGGATTGTAATGTCCCCAAGGTCGGGCCTTGTTGTAAATCTTGGTTATGAATTGGATTGTAAATATGTTTTATAGGTTGGTGAGCCAATTTTATATAAGATGGTGGGATTATGTGAATGCTAGGCCAGAGAGCCTAAGGATTGAAGGCCAAGAGCCTGATTTTGTACATGTATCAATGCAGAACATTAATAAAATATAAACACTTTTGCATGCAGACCAACCATGATGAATGAGTGATGGGGATTAGGGGCTGGAAGGTGGGAAGAGGGGCTAAGTGTTGAGCCTAGGGGCTTAAGTCCTTGGGAATAATATTTTAATATTATTCCAAAAAGACCATGTGAATAATATGTTTTATCCTAAGTTCTTTTTGGAAGGACAAGCAACTTCCAAATGGAAGGAACACATGCTGAAGGAACGCATGCAGTTGCATGGGTGACAAGTGTCAACCCAAGTGCATGCAAATAAAATGACTGAGATGAGCTGTGTTAGGGGTTCCTCCTCCATTCTACCCGATCATCTGAGAGTGAAATGATCCGACCTCTGCAAGAGACCTCGAGCATCTTCTGAACCGTACATCCCCTGAACCCGAAGCCTGTTTTGATTTCGGGGGAAGTCTGTGTGTTGATTTCTGGAAAAGTCGATGCATCCTCTATCTGAGCAGATTGAGCCTGTGTGTGGAGTCTCTATCCCAAAGCCATAACCGTGAGACTATCCTGTCATTGTTGAGCCTATTTGGAAAGCTCATGTCTATTTTCCCCATTGGTTGTTGTGGTCATGCAGTGCTGGACTGCGTGTGGCTTGTTGGCCAGTTTGTGCAACACTCTCTCCAGATGAGAGAGGTGATTGAAGTTGGAAGAACAATTTGCTTGGCTTGTGAGGGACTCTCTTCAGGTGAGAGAGTATGTAGAGGAAGGAGAGAACTCCTGGAAGGAACCTTGTAGCTACCATAGAGCTCAGAGACTTTCGGTCCGATCTGTTGTTGAAACTCAATGTAAGGGAGGTTAGCAGCTGAAGGACTATCTAGGTGAAAGAGAAGGTGCATAGTCCTAGGGTGGAATAGGCATGTGGGGAAGGAGAGTCTGTGGTAGTGAGTATGAGTGCCTCCTGGGAGAGAATTCCTTCCTTGTGACTCTATGTTTTCCGTGTAACCCCAGCCTAGCCTAGGATTCCTTGCCTTGGGGGTGGAGCTTAGTCCCAGCTCGGGGGTGATGCACTGTTGAGCTTGATGAGCAGTGTGGTCTAAGGTTGGGAGGTTCGTGGAAGGCCTGCACCTGGTTGGTGGAATTACCATCGTTTCAAAGATAAGTACCAAATGATGTTTAAATTACTTTTCTGCATGTCTATGTATTTATATTTATCATGTATTCTGTTGTGCATACGAATTAATGTTAAGGCCATTGATTATTTATAATAGCAACAATTCTTATGGTTACTCTGAGTTTAAATGTGTTTCATTTGCTTATATGCATGTCTTATATATAGAATTAAGTATGAGATTGTTATTCCGTGAAGTAGAACCTACCCGGCCCGGAGTGGGGGCGTTACAGTTTGGTATCAGAGCGTTACAGTATGAAAGAGTGTTACAGTTTGGTATCAGAGTGTTACAGTATGAAAGGGTGCTACAATTTGGTATCAGAGCATTACAGTATGAAAGGGTGCTACATAATACCTTGTGATTTGCAGAAATTAGTGGCAGATTCCCTTGAATTTCAACAGTGGGTTTACATCATTGGCTCCCGTTGAATGAATCTAGGAGTGTTCGAATTCAACTCATTTTATTCACACCTGCTATACTGTACTAGGTATATTGGGGTCCATCATCATCATCGGTGGGTTCCCTCATGTATGTTAATGGTATACATTAATCAACAGTAACCAAATGGTTTCTACCATGCTTAACCTCAACTCATTTATTCACATGTTGTAGATTCATACCATTGGAATTTGGGATGAAGACCTTGGGTTAGGACCACCACAGTCCTTGATGGAATTCCCTCCCAAGTTGTGATGGAGTTATTAATAATTACTTTAGAGATCACTCGGGCATCGAGTCATCTCACTGATTTGTATTATGTGATACAAATCTACATTTTTATTTGGTTGTGTCTATGTTTTCACTTGTGAAATGGATCCACAATCTATTATTTCTTGTCCATGATCTAATTTTCTACATCATGCATGGATCCACAATGTACTATTTTGGCATCTATTCTTAGTTTTTTATTACTAAGCATGTGTATTCCCACCTCAGGGATATCATTATTATGCCAGACTAATGATGGTTTCTTTCCAGGTTCCTTCACTCAAATATATGTGATTTTGTTTGTAAATTATTTCGGCCATCAGACACCTCTTTTGACCTCACACTTTAGGGGGCATACTTTATACAATTATTTTCAACCTAATCACCTGATGGAAATCATCCATAGGTTAGAAGTATGAAACAATGTATTATACCACTTTTCCTCTGAGTTTACAATACTTTTTTTCCTGGTCGCTTGTTGTCCATTTACAACTCGTGACCAGAAAGTGTTGGTTTCTCAGGGTAATTGGTTGCTCCCTATAAGAATGCAGGGCATGGTTGGGTTTGTTACTCCCTATTTAGGATTGGTTTTGTGAGAAGATATTAAACCCTATATTTTTCGTGGTTCGACCTCAAGAAGAATTTAATCTCGAGCATGGAGATCTTATCTAGATTAAACTTTGATATTATCTTTACTATCCTATAAATAATGGGTGTCTCTCATGGGAAAAGGGGGTGAGAAAGGACAAAGAGAAATTATTCTGGCAATTTGATTATAGATCTTGGGAAAGGACTGCATCAACTTCATTGATTGTAATTTTTAAACCATTTGTTCATTAATAGGAGATGTATGCGATTTTCCTCCTTACTTGATTGTATGTAATTGTTATAATATTTGTAGGGAATTGATATTGTTATGTTATGTTATTAGATATATTATCCATTTATACATTATTTGTTTGATCTTATGAAATGTTTCTTTGTGTCTCTATGTGTGAAGATCCATCTTGGTAAAAATGAATGTCATCTTTGAGGAAGCTAATAGCTAAGGAACATGTAGGGACAACCATCATATCTCCAAGTAAAAATTTCATTCCATCAACTTGTAGATTCTTTTCATGCATACATTAGATCTAGGAAAATCTGTTGCTTGCATCTCTATTATGTCTTAGGTCTAGGAAGAGCCTAAGGGAGGTAACTCCTGCAGGGCTCATTTACCCTACAACACTAATGAATGAAACAAAACCAATACTAACATTCAGAACCAATGAAGGTTCACATGATGCATTTTTTTGTAGGACTAGGGTCATTTGTTGAGGCATCTAATGAAATTCCCAGTCTTGACCTCTTCGTGCCTCAACTATCTTGTTCAAAACTTTCCACCGAATCTTTTTCTCCCAATCATATCGAACATCATCATTTCATACCTTATTTATGTCTTGATGGGAATCGTTAAGGAGTTACCATAGCTCATGAGACTACTCACAATGAGTATCTTCATACACTAAAATTCAATTCTATGTGGTGTGGCCTCGACATGGTGTGCCACATGATGTTGAAAATGGTCCATGAGTTCATCGGTGATGATCAAGATCCATGGCCTAAGCCTATAAATGGGCTCTAATTTTCATAAATCATCTAGATGCGTAGTGCCTTCCACATAGGCATGTGGTGTGAGTGTTTTTTGTTTAGCATATATCATATCCAAAAAATCCAAAAAACATTTGTTGTTTTTGAGATTTCACTACGCATTTTAACCCCAAGTCTAGTATTTATAGATGTGTTTTACATTAATCAATAAAATTTTGTTTGGAATTTTTTATGGCTTAACTTGAGGTATGTGTCTCAAACTGGCATATAGGGATAGGTTTTTCCCCATGATATCATTCTATATTATTAACTGTCCACTCTGCTATCACAATGCCTTATGGTTGATCCTATCAAGTTGTGACATTAGCCATTCCATTTTTGCATGTCATAACTTGAACGATAGTGCCTACCCTCCATGAGAACTCTAATTAGCACCTTGATTTCCATATAGTTCCCATGTTTTCATTTCTTGTAGGCTCAAAATCCCTCCTATAGACCTACCATGACTTGATGTTGAGCCTCATTTTTCTCTCTCCATCTCTGTTCTAGCCATATCTAAGGGGAGGGAGTGGGGCATGTTCCCGCTATTTTATGTTACTTTATGATATCATATGAATTTTCTTCTCATGTCTTGGTGGTGCATTTTTTTTTCCTTGATTCTTCTTACCACCACTCTAGTCACCCTTGATATCTCACCACTTGCATTATTTTGCATCCATTTTGTGACCATCACCCATGGAGAGAACCATTGTTATGAGTTCCCCTGAATTTCTAGTACCAACTAGAATTCATGTTTCTTAGGTAGGTTCCATGTGATTGGAACATAGATGCATATTTTTAAGCCACTCTTTATCTCCAAACGATCTCACTTTCAACTCCTTTTTGTGCTCGTTAAACTATGAAAATGACACCTAACAAGCAAAACATTAAATCTTTTTCCTGCTCGTTAAACCATGAAAAAAACACCTCATGAGCTAGCTTTTGACTCTTTTTTGTGCTCATTAAAACATGAAAAATACACTTACAGAGTGAAATTTTACCTCTTTTCTAGAATCGTAAAATCATACAAAAAAGACACTATTGATCATACTTTTATCTCTCTTTCATGCTCGTAAAACCATGAAGGAGACACTCAAAAAAATGTGTGAGTTTTTTTTTCTTTACCATTAATCTATATTTATAAAAGTGTTAGCATCAATTATGTCACCCTTGAACATGGAATTTGTTTGCGTCATTGTCTTACAGTTGGGTTATATATATCCTAGGAGTTGTATACCATTCATATGAGTCACATATTCTCCTACGACTAGTTAATCTTCTAGTCATTATGGAGAGTGCTTCAATTCCTCATGCATTGTTGCACTATATCAGTGGTTCTCTTGAGTCTTGTTACGAGGTCATCATTATTTTGTGCTATATGTTCAAGGGAAGTCAAAATTGAGTCAACCATGTGTTGTCTTGATGACCATCCAAGTCGGCCATCCCTGTGTTAGTTGTACTTGGTGATTCTATCTCTTTGCATCATCTCTTGGTGTATGTTTTGTGTCGATTGATGGAGGATACATTAAGGCCCTCCTTCAATTGATCTCTTCCTATCAAATTCAATACATTGTCTAAGTGAAATATATAGAAACTAGCTAGTACCTTGGAGCTTGCATTCCTAAGTGTTAGGTTTCCTCATGATCAACAATGAGTTTACATCATTGACTCCTAATCAATTGATTCTATGAGTGTTCAACATTATATCCTCTATTCACAATTTGATAGATTGTACTAGTTACCTTGGGGTCCATTTCCATCATCAGTGGGTCTCCTCACATCCGTTAATTATTTTCCTCAATGAACGGTAATCAAATGGTTTCTACCATGCTCGACATTAGACTATTTATTCACATATGTATAATAATACCATTGAGGTTTGGGACGAATATGTTGGGTTTGGGTCCACATCATTCATTCATTCTTCCCCTCCCAAGTTGTGATTGAGTGTATCACCATTGTATGATTATTTTTGATACTATAGGGGAACTCTCATTGGTGCTCGATGTCTTCCTAATAAATTTTGTGACATAGATCCAGATTTTATTTGCTTGTGGCTATGATATTTTTGATGACATGGATCCACTATGTACTTTTTCATGGCCATGGCCTTACATTTAATTTCATGGATTCCTAGTGTATTGTGTTGGTGGCCATACTTTGTCTCCCTTCCAAGCATGGTTATGCCTACCTCGGGGATAATATATATATACTTGAAGTTTGATTGAAGGAACTCTTTGGCTTCTTGATCTATTTTCTCCCTCCTTACACTTCCTCACATTGAAAACCATTATTGTAATGTGTTTCGACCATCAGTTCCTCTTCTGAACTTACACTTTAGGGGGCATCTGTTACAACCTTAGTTTCCACTGTAGAGACTCATGAATGACCTATTGATGCATCATGCTGAGACACACTCTTTTTCCCTGGATTTACCCTATTTTTGAGGAAAATAATGTGTGAACTACTTGAAAGAGCGCGACCAATCATTATCACCACAATTGGCATCCTGGGACCGGTCACTAGCTGTAGACTCCTGGCCCACAACCACCTCTATTATTTCTAGAATTGGTGATTCATGAGGAGTTCAATCCAGATGAGGTTCACTAAGTTCTATATATCTAGAAGCCTCTACTAGCCTCCTCCACCAATATATATATATATATATATATATATATATAAGGAATTCCATGGGAAAGAGGAGGAAGAATCATTTACAGGTGCATGTTGAAGGAATTTAGAGGATATCTTCCCTAAGAAATCAATCTCCATATCAGGTTATCCTTGATTGTGTGAGGGATAGGGAGGATAAAGAGTAATGATCCAAGGAGGAATGCATCATGATTCAAGGTACAACTATGTTGATTTATTCAACCTTTATTTGATTTAGATCTATGTGGTTTTTCCCTTCCAATTCTTATGTATTCAGTGATTAATACTTTCTTTTGTTAGATCCAATCTTTCCTTGAGTAGATTGGATTCGATCTAGATTAGATTTGATATTTCCTAAATATTAATAAGGTTTGAGGATTGGTATTTGTTGTCACTTGTGTGCATGAAGTAGGTTGTAGGAGCTGGAGTTGCATCTTTAGAGCTACATCAACCATGATACATAAGGAAAACCATTGAGTCCAAGGTATGCCATTCTATCTTCTTGATTAAATAGGAACAAATCCAATAGATATAGGGAAAATTTTGTAGTGAACTATCCCACCATATGTGTTGGATCAAGGGAAGATCCAAGGGAGGTATTTCTTATCCATAGGTGATATTTACCCACTACCACTTATGTTCATAGGTCACCATTGGGTGAGACCATGAACGATACCTTATCACAATTCTAGAAGAACTTGAACATGGGATCATTTTGAAATGAATAAAGTTAAGGTAAAAGTTGAATCAAAGAAGAAACAATCAAAGAAACAAAGGTACATATTGTACTAAGAAACGTGTTTCATTTTTGCCTCATTTTTCATGTTGCCTCAATTTTCATGTCCATTGTTGGGAGGTTTTTTGGAACATGGTTTTTGCTGATGGTTTTCTATTTTAGGTTAATGAATTAGGGTTGTTGACTAATCTAGGTCATTAGTTTAGCGTTTTGGATGTTGTTGGCTCATATATGTATATTGTATTGTAAACAATGTATCACAATGAATGAATATAGAATATGCTGGTTTTCCCGGTTTGGGTTTCTAGGGGAAAAATATCTGTGTAATTTTTATATTTTCCATTGTATATTTTATGTTCTTTTACTGAAAATATTTTTGCAGTAAATATTGTATAAGGTTAAAATCTACAAGATCCCCATTCACTAGAAGATAATTCTCATGGAGATATTGTTGACAAGGAAAATTACTCTGACACTAGGAGTGTTGCTACTCCTTTGATTGAATGTTATAAGTGAGTTATCATAGGTGTTTAGGAAGGTTTTATCCATCATAAAATTCCACCATCAACTAGTCCCCTTAGTCCACTTTTAGTCCGAGTAAATTCTTTAGGATAAATTGTAACTGAAGATTATCCTAGATTACCATCAAGGTCATTTGAAGAAAAAAATATGGAATCAGGGAAACCTAATCTAAGAGAAGGATTTACAACCCCTATTCAAACCTATGGCATATTAGATCCAATTAGAACTCTAGTTTGTCATTTATGGTGAACTCCCTCAGGTTGTGATATTTTTGATAGATTGGGTATCAATCAACCATCTTTTACTACACCACTTACACCTATTGTTACTAGTACAATCACCACATCATCAAACCTTTTCCTTGGCCATATTGTGGGATAAATAGGTAATAATGTTTCTATCTTAGGTCAGGTATCAAGTGGGATAGGTCTCATCCTTCCTAGTCAATTAAATAACACTATAAAAATTGTGAAAACTTTACCCCTTCAAGCTGGTATCTCTTCGACATCTCATAATATCATTGGAACAATTCTTCTTCATAGAGAAAGAGAAAGTCAATAAATTCCTCCTAGATATAATTCTATTAGAGGATAGGTTCCTAATCCTACCCATATTTCACTAGAAGTATCGAACCCTCTTAGAGGACAAAGTGGTCAACATCCTTCTAGATCTTAGTTTTATGTTGAGACACAAATTCTGACTGGGAGGAAACCTTTAGTTGGAGGAAAACACCTTGTTATGGGTCATCCTTTTATTGGATCATAGGTTATAGGGCCATATTGGAATATTGGAACACAAGAAAAACCTGGGGGGAAAGCTACCTTGGCAAGACCTTCAGGCGGAGGAACCCATCATGCAGGTCCCCTCTAACCCAATTTTTGTAGGTCTCAATCCTAGGAAAATTTTTCTTGTAACTACCTAAGCTGGATCCTCTAACCCTATTTTCCTAGGTATTAATCCTGGGAAACCGTTTGCAGGAACCGTGAACCCTAAATGGAGTCAACCTAGTCAAATGGGTATTCATCCTCAAGGAGGGATGCCTAGCCAACAAGTTAACCCTTATTATATGTCCCAAAATCCCCAAAAACAACCTGTAACATGATCAATATATAATTCACCTTTACAATATCCTTATGGTCTTACTGGTATTTCGAAAAGACTTCCTCCTTAAATTTACCAGTATCCTGAAGTTAACCGAAAATTTCCATTTTTATCCACTTTGGATTTACCATACTTGTCTCGATTAATGAATGATCCCATTTCACACTCTTATTTTTGGCACACTCTCCTTTTTTGGCCAATTATTCATTCCAAATTACCCTTGGATATTCTGAAGTTCTATGGTAAACTGAGAGATTATCCTAATAATCATGTTATGACTTTCCATCTTTGGTGTTCATCAAACTCATTGATGGATGATTCTATACGCTTATGTATTTTCCAAAGAAGTCTTACGGGGACCACAACTAAGTGGTATATTGAATTACCTAGAGGATTCTTTCATGACTTTGATTCATTATCCATGGCCTTCCTCACACATTTTCAACTATCTATTCGATATGAAATAGGTATTGAACTTCTAATTGCACTTTGGCAAACCATCTCTACTCATATTTTTTATCATATTCATGAGTGGAGAAGGTGAAGACTATTAATCAAAGCTCACATTCCTGATCAATTGTTAGCTAGATGGTTCACTGAATATCTTCTAGGACCCATCATTCAAGATGTTGTTATGGGAGGAGTATTTACTAAGGAACAAACCATTAGTCGTGCACAATATCTTGATTTGGTATATTCTTGGACTGACACATTATACGATATGATTCCTCACACTCTTCACTCATCGACAAATCCAAGCCCAACACTTCCTACGAAATATCATGTTGTTGATGGTGTGATTGGTTATATTAATCAAGAGAATACAAGTAAGACTTCGAGCACAACTTCCTACCTAAGACAACTCCCACCACTATGACTATTCCAAATACTACACCTCCTGCCACTCCTTCTAGTAACACTTCTGAGGTTAAAATGGTTCAATCTACACCAACCAGTAAATATCAAGAAAATGGAAATAATAAAAAAAGGAAAGGAAAAGAAAAACAAATGCCCAATCAAAGGAAAAACCAAAAACTCCACCTGTTGAAGTTAAGGAAAAATGTAAACCTAAATATCCTTGTCTCATTTGTGAGGAGGATCATTAAACTAAATATTTTATGCATTGTGTTGATGTAAATCATTTCCTTAAAGTAACTTCAACCACACCCATTATATTGGTCAATCCTTTTCCATCTCATCAGACTCAAATGGTTACTCAAGGACAAACCTTTGTGTTAGCAACCTCTTATGTACTTACGTGCATAGAAGGTAAAGATAAAGAAGTTTCAATCACAACGTGAGACAAAGACTATCCTTCCTTGAATGAAAGTGTTGTTGAGAAACCTTCTATGTCTACCCCACCACCTACTAGTCCTCTACATATTGATCAACTAAGTTCAAACACAATGATTCGACCGCCTCGAAAAGGTGTTGTTCGTAGGTTGTCTTTTAATCCACATGTGCGAGCTACTCAAAACTACAATATTGTAGAAGATTTAACTCAAGCTCCTTCTACAATGTCGACCCTCGAAGTCCTTCAAAATTTCCCTACGCAACAAAGAGAATTGTTGTCAGCCATTGGTGCAATTGACCCTAGTGATGTGAATATGATAGCCTTTGATTTAGAAAATTATCTTCAAAGACTCCCTCACTAACTTGCATTGAAATTCAAGTCATCATGCGACAAAGAAATATTTTTGTACTATTATAGGCAAAGGATCCTTGACCTGTTTGATGTCTCTTAACTGTTGGAAAGCTATTGGTTCTCCGTTGATTAACCAATCACATAATACAGTAAAATCATTTGATGGTAGAGGATTTAAACCTTTTGGAGTACTTAATACATTACTGATTGAGTTATAAGATAAGACAATAACTGTTCAAGTAGAAGTTATTAATGAACCTCTCGATTATAATCTTCTACTAGGACGTAGTTGGATCTACACCATGTCTTCCATAGTTTCTACTTTGTTTCATGTACTACATTTCCCTCATTAAGGAAAATAGTAACGGTAGACCAACTCACCTACTTTAATTCTAATTCATGCATTGGTAGTGTTCCTTTTATAGAGAAAACCCCATCTTCCTATTAGAATGTTGGAGTGGGCCTTTTAAAATATTCATATTTTATGGGAACTTTTCCACTCCCACCATCTCACATTCCTCCTTCTATTTCCAAAGTCAACATGATTTTGACTCAGGTGAAAAATTCCATAGAATCCATTGATCCTTTGGTAGTACCTGGTCTTAATGAGCATAGTTCATTGTCTCTTTCAAGTTCATTAAAATATGAAACATAACCCCCTCCATCTGAATTGATTATTCCTCTAGATAGAATACTTGAACCTTCTTTTCCTCCACCTAGTGAAAATATTTCTATTAGTAGCCAGTCAAAAGGAGGAAATACAAAGTGTCAATGGAGGAAGCACCGCTTGGGGGGAATATCTATAGCCTTTGGACATCATGATGGAGCAAAGACACTATCTTCTACCACACAGGTTGGGGGAAAAATATCTCTAGAGAGACATGCTACTAGGAGTGATCCTCGCTTGGGGTTCATTCCCATCGTAACATAGTATTCTTTTCTAGAACAAGCTTAGTCTTTGTTCTTTCTCGTGCTCGTTAATAAATGAGAATAGGTTACTGAGTATATTTTTATCTATTTTTCAGACTCATAAAAGATATACAAAAAATGAACTCTTTGGAGTCTCCTTTAAGCACTTTTTAGAATCCCTAAACATGAAAATATCGTTGAGAAAACTTTCTTACTTTCACGCTCGTTAAACAATTTGAAAGGGTATCTATTCAGTATTGGTTTAAACCTTTATTGGGATGAGTATAATTAATTATGAAAAAATAATACTCTAGTTGATCATGTCTAGAAGAGTTATCCTAGTATTATTTTATACTTTTTTGGGCTTGGGAGACTAAATTTACGAAAAATTTAATCTTGGAGTTTTCTTTAAGTGTTTTTCAAACTCTCTAAACATGAAAAACCATCAAGTTTAGTTTCTCTGGTCTCGTAAAAATTACATTGAAAGACCCATATGGGACTGAACCACTCCTTCCTATGGGTTGTTAAAAATACTTCGAAGGACTCATCCAAATGATGAGATTATGGTACATCCATATGTTATCCTCCTCAAGCTTGTGTAAAAATAAAGAGGTACTTGCTAGAAATGGTGGGGGGAAATTGGGAAAGGGAGCTTGTATAAAATTTGTATTAATCTTTGGTAGCTAGTCACTCTTGAACATGACACCCTTTCACACCTTGTTTCAAGGTTGGAAAATCCATTTGTCTCTTGTTGATCATATTCCTCTACAAGTATACACTTTGGTGTGTGATCCTCTTTGAGTCAATGCTACCAAGAAAATTGTCATGTCATCCATATGTTCAAGATAAATCCAGTTGACATAAACCTTTTATAGTGTCGATCATCCTTGAGTCAGTTATACAACAATCCATGCTATACTTACTTAAAATATTGTACCTATTTAGTGTCGTTGATGGGGGATACGTAAAGGCCCTCTTGCGACGAATCACGTCCTATCAACTTCAACACATTATCTAGGAAGATGGTTTATAAACTCTATAGTACCTTGGAACTTGCATGCCTCAATGGCAAGTTTCATCTCCTTCGATGATAGGTTTTCATCAATGACCTTCGATCGAATTATTCTATGGGTGTTCGACTTCATCTCTTTTATTCGTACTCAATATAATGTACTTATGTACCTTAATGTCCTTTGTCATTATTGGTGGTTCATTTTTCATTTGTTAACAATAACCATCATTGACCGGTAATCATATGGTTTTTACAATGTTCGATTTCAACACCTTTATTCACCTGGTTAAATCGTATAATGGAACAGAGGAATGAATACTCTTGGTCTTGTCAAATGGATCCAGGTTATGATGGCATATTTTGAGTATGTGTTGTTGCATAGATCCACAGTGTATGTTTCGTGGCTATGTTAAAAAATCCGAGTCTTTATAACATAGATCCATAGTGTATTTTTGGTGTCTATGTTTAGATTTGAAACATTTTGGCATGGATCCATGGTGTAATTTGGTGGCCATGACCTATCATACATGACACAGGTCTTTGCATGTAAACATGTATGCTTTGAGACATTTATATTTTGAGTATGGGAATGCCTACCTCAAATATGATATTGGATTTCCCTATTTGTTGTTGGCAGATCTCCAATTGATGAGTTCTTTGTTTCAATGCTCACACACCAAATTATTTCGGCTATCACCCCTTATAGCTTCATACTTTGGGGGGGATTATCTTACAAAATATTTTGTCGCAACTGATGATGTTCACTTATCCTCTATCATCCGGAGAATACAAGTTATAATTTTTGAAGAAGAGCCTTGCTTTGAGAGAAGACAATCATGCAAAAGGGGTTCAACATGGTATTAATGCATTTAAAGCCTTAATTTAAGAGAGTGTTTCATATTGAATCACTGTAGGGTGTGTCACCCTCAAGTGTCACATGTTGCACCACTGCAGGGTGTGACATTGTCTCAAGTCTCTCCATTTTAGGGTGCAACACTTCTTAAAAGGGGAGAAAATGATGAAATTATAGAAGATTATAGAAGAGAAGCTTCAATATGAGGTGTCCTATGATCGGTTTGGATCTCACCTATACTCTTGATCTAAGGGGATCCTAACCTCTCATCCTAACCTTCTCACCCTTTTCCTCTTCAATCTATAAAAGGAGGTTTCCCTCATGAGGAAAGGTTAATAGTGAATGAAGAATAATATTTGATAGCTTTTCTTCTGGTTTGTTATTAGAAGATTTCTAGTAATTCTTTGGTTTTGAGGGATTCAATATTAGCTAAGGAGTCAGTTGAAGGTGATGGATTTCATGGATGCATTGTGGTTATTAGAGTAGTGAACTTGTTGGAAGGAGCTTCACATCATCAATACTTTGGTTGTAATCTCTTTTCATTATCATTAATAGTGTTGATTAATTGGGTTGGTTGTCATTGATGTCAACCCTTGAAGAAAGTTCGGTAGTGAATTCCAGTAGCACAAAGGTTTGGGTAATGGAACCAAGTTTCTTTGATGTATAATGGTATGAGTTTTGATATATTTGTAGGTAAGACTATTCTATATGGATAGTACATGTCATTCTATTTCCGTTGGTATGTGGAATGTCACATAACTCCTCACGATTTGAGAGTTATGGCCTTACAAAGTTGAAGGACCCTCATATAATTGACTTGAAGCCCCAAAAGGTCAAATAAGTCAAAGTTCTTGCAAATAAGAAATTATTTAAATAATAAAGTGAAGTGACAAAGTCAAAGAGGATTATTTAAATAATAAAGTGAAGTGACAAAGTCAAAGAAGATTATTAAAATAATAAAGTGAAGTGACAAAGTCAAAGAGGATTATTAAAATAATAAAGTGAAGTGACAAAATCAAAGAGGATTATTTAAATAATAAAGTGAAGTGACAAAGTCAAGGAGGATTATTTAAATAATAAAGTAAATGGAGAAATTTCTAATTATGGAAAGTGGTTATAAGAAGGTTAACCCTAAAATGAGGAAAATGGGTTAAGTGGTCAAGTGTTTAATGGATACAAGGACAAGTGGCAAATTGGGCAAAGTTGGACATAGGTGACTATGTTGACAAAGTGGCCTAGAAGATGTTTCTAAGGAAGCTACTTGGAGATTATAAATAAGAGGCAAGGATCTCTCATTTGAAATAAACTTGAGAATATTGAATATCTACAGGTGACTGAGGTAACCAAAGGATATCTAAGCAAAATTTCAGAGGGAAGGTGAAGTAAATAAGGCCGAAATTCAAGGGAGGATAAATTATTTTGATGATGTTTTGTAAGGTATGTTATTTACATGTCATCTCACTATTTTCGAAATAATTTTTTTTCTAGAATGATTCAAACTGTGAAATTGGGAGGCCATTGAGAAAACCTATCTAAGTAGCTATGGTACAAATTTCAGCTTGTGGGTCATTGTATTTTTGGAATTACACTACGTGGAAAATAGGGTTTGTGGCTAGTCCTGAAACTAGTCTAAAACATGTGTTTCGAGTAAAAAAGTTATAACTTATTCATAACAGATCCAAATTCAGTAAGACAAAATGTGTTGGTTAGATTACAGTTTGTAGTATTCTCTGTACAATTTTCAGATCCATACAACAAATATTGCGTGCGGGGCACACTCTACAAGTTCTCTCTCTAAAAAAATCCAGAATTCAACAAGGTATGCCATTTTTTTTATAACTCCTTTTCTAAGAGGTTCCAAGTAGTGACACATGGAGGAATTGCATAAAACACACTAAATAACATTGTGTACTATTTTCATGTCTTTATTCATTACATATACATAATTATGATTATTTCAAGTTAGGGTTGTTAAATAATCCAAAATTAGTCCTGTGAGACTAAAGTAAAGTTTGATGAAAATGATAGTCTCTTGTTATTAAATTTAAGGAAGTTTTGCAAGTATGTGATAATATACACCAGGTCTATTACAGAGTTACAAATCAGATTTGGATGATGAAATTTATGAGGGCTTTTGGTTGAAGTACATGTTGGGTACATGGTTGAGACAAGTAGTTGATGAGTTGGCACATACATGAGGTGTATAGTTGATGATGTTGGTACATCTTGATGAATCATAGTTGATGATTAGTTGATACATGATTGGTACATACTTGGTACATGGTTGGAGGCACTTGTTAGTAGTATTGTTGACACATGGTTTATGGATGATGTAGCATACTTGTATTGGTATATTATTAGAATCACATATTGATCTTGGTTATGATTATGAGTTGTTGTGTTATGCTTGGTTGATGCACATATTTGAGAGTTGTCTTGGTGATTGATCTTGGTGAGTAGATTTGATTTAGTTGATGATGTTGATGAGAAAAGTTGTTGTGATAGGTTGTTTGGATAGGTTATTGTGAAATGTTATTCAAACGGGTTTGGTGCATGGTTGATGCACTTATTCATGGTACAGGTTGAGGTACAGGTTGGCGCATCGTTGATGCACTTATTTATGGTACAATTTGATTACATGTTGTTTGGTACAGGTTGGTGCATTGTTGATGCACTTGTTTATGGTACAGGTTGATTACAGGTTGTTTGGTACAGGTTGGTGCATGGTTGATGCTCTTGTTTATGGTATGGGTTGATTACATGTTGAGGTACAAGTTGATGCATGGTTCAAGTTATTGGTACAAACTGTTTGGTGCAGGTTGATTGGTACAAGTTTACAACAGTATATCACATAGTGATAGTGTGACAGTGGTTCCATCATTCTACTTGTATACCAGGGTAGTTGGATGGGGAAAGGACAGGTGGTTTTAGCCACCTTCCGATTATAGCCGAAGAACATAGGGGGTTGTAGCCTCCTTCTGGTTGTAGCCAGAGAATTGAGGAGTTGGATATTCGCTTATGTTGTAGCTTGAGAAACTAGGGGGTTGGAGCCTCCTTCCAGTTGCATCTGGAAAAAAAAGGAAGTTGGTGCTTCCAATGAATGTAATTCTCAAAGACATATAAGAAAAGAAATTATGTGGTTTTCTCTCGCTTTGGGTTTCCACGTAAAACAATGGTGTACTGTGTATGTGTGCGATTTCTCATTTGTTCCTTGTTTAGTTACTCTGCAACTATTGGATGATAATGCTGCATTGATATAACACTTGCATTTATGTGAAAAAGGATTATATTGCTCTATTATTGATTCACCCCCCTCTCAATAATCCAACAATTGGTATCAAAGTGAGGTTCCTTCAGAAAACAGTTTAACCACTGGAAGGAGATCATGGATTATTATGAGAATGAAGAACCAATGTTTAATGGTCAGAATGGTTTTAAGTATGATATGTGGAGCTGAAGAATGAAAGTATTTTTACAGGAACGGGGACATTATATTTGGTTATCAGTTTTTACGGGATATGATAGTTCAAAAAGGGAAAATATTGTAGCCAATAAGGAATTGAAGAAGAATAACAAAATAGCAATGGATTTCATCTGGGAGGATTGCCTAATCCGTTAAGAGAAAAGGTTGGTAAATGTTCATCAACCAAATAACTTTGGGATAAGTTACATGACATATATTCTTCACCCATCGCAGATTCAGAAAATGGCAAAGAAGATGCAGATACAAAAAAAGAAGAAAGATGATCATCATGTCAGATAGATTCAGAAGAGGAAGAGTATGAAGAAGCAAAAGTTGATTACAATGAAAAATTGATCAGTGCAATTGAATATCTAAAGAAATAAAGAGAAGAAAACAAGTCATCCATGAAAGAATTGATGGAGAAAAAGCAAAGTGTTCAAAGTTTCAAAAAGGATCAATATGTCATCAAGAATTTAAGATCTCAATTAGAAGAGGCCAGAAGAATTGAAGAAAATCTAGAATATCAAAAAAAATGTTTAGAATCCAATGGATGACTGAATATGCAACTAGGGTTTAGGATCTCTTAGCCGCCACGAACTATGCCCACCCGATGGCCGCCCCACAAGGGCACATGAATCGCAGGGAGGGGACGCCAACTGGCGTTTCCTACAGTCAAATCACAGCCAATGAAAATGCTGCAGCTGGAACAAAGAGGCCGACTTTTGAGACGCCTCCAGATATGCGCGCGATGCTTCTAGCAGAAGGGACCTTCAAGGATCGGGAAATGGATATCGATCCATCCAAGGAGGTGGTCCCTGCAAAAGCCTCGACCCCTTGGATTCTAGGTAAATGCATCCCACAGGCACCACAGGCCCCAAAATATGTCATAAGCTCACCACGCATAGAAGAGCAGAAACAATATATGCGAGACAATGCCCTGGTAGGAAAGTTTTTAGGGCTTTGGCCCTCTGAGCGTGATCTGGTCAAATGGATACAGTACTGGTGGAAACCAAAAGGCCACTATGACCTGCAACTGGGCTCCAAAGTATTCTTCACAATCATTCTCCACAACCTAGAAGACCGAAACCGCATCTTTGATGGAGGGCCATACTTCTACAACTCGGCTGGACTCTTCTTGAGATTTTGGACAGAAAAGTTTAGCCCCGAAAAGGAGGAATTTTCCCATGCACCAGTATGGATCAGACTGTACTCTCTCCCCCAGGAATTCTGGCTGGAAGAGGTTCTAGCAGGCATTGGCAATACCATAGGCATCTACGTTAAGTCATCTGAAGCCACCAAGCAACGACGCTACACATCATACGCGCGAATCTGTGTATATCTGAACATAGATAAGCCGCTCCCAGGGTCCATCACGTCGGAGTATCATGACAAGGACTAGTCCCAAACCATTGACTATGAACACATTCCTTTCTATTGCAGGAAGTGCCACGAACATGGTCATCTCTTCAGAGAATGCCCTCTCAATACAGCTCACAAGGAAGGGAACCCAAAAAATGGCAAATACAAGGAAGGATTCATACAACTAGCAGGAAGAAGGTGCTAGGGAGGCAGAAAACAACCGACTCAGGTAAGTAAAGATCCCTCTACCAGCAATAAGTTCGCACTTTTACAGGATCAACCAGAAAACCCCATAACCCCTGCAAACCCGAATGCACCATCCCTACATAATGAACCCCAGACCGTGGGCCAAAGTATTGAATAGCCCCCACAAAGTAAGGAACCAGATCTCCCTCCACTGAGCTTGGCTTGGGATCTTCCAGACTTGTAGGAGATAGAAGATGTGGACGAGGAAATGGAGTTAGAGGAGCAAGATCTAGCCGGGGTGGATCTGGACCACCTTGAGCACGCCTATCGACATCAAAAAATCTATACCATACCTAGGGATCAACTGAGGAAGGTGCACAAAGTATTTCTCAACTCTTCCGCAGGGTATTCATCCCATGCTAGCAAAGCCCTGGGAATCCAGGGCAGTCAGTCAAAAAACCCCAATAAAGCTCAGAAAGACGAAAAGAAAAGAGGAAGGAAATCCACAAACAAGCTCATACAAGAAATATGAAACTTCATGGTAAACTCAGGGCAGATCCACCTGATCTCAGATAGCTTCCCTCCTCTCCCCACCCCCCCGTCATTATGAAGATCATATCTTGGAACATCAGAGGCCTCAACGGACGTAGAAAGCAAAAAATGCTACGAGAACTGATCTTAGTGGAAACACCAGACGTTGTATTGTTACAGGAAGCAAAATGTACCTCAGAAGACATGGATAGACTACTTCCCTATTGCTAGAGGCAGGGGGGAGTGGCCTCAATTGACGCCATAGGAACAACTGGAGGACTGGCTATCCTCTGGAACACCAATGTTGTGCTGATGGAAAACTTATGCACTACCAAATGGTTCATCACAGCAAACTATAGGCTCATCGACTCGAACAAGCTAGGACATTTGACCAATGTCTACGGCCCATCCAATCCAAGAGATAAGCAGGCTTTCCTTAGGAGCCTGAGTTACACATCAAGCCTTACACAGTATAATAGATGGATTGTAGGCGGGGATTTTAATATCATCCGCAACCTGAAGGAAAAAAAAAGGAGGATCAAGACGAATGGATCGAGACTCCGGTGAATTCAACAACCTAATAGATGATCTCCATCTCATCAATCTGGAGACCAACAATGACATTCATACCTGGACAAACAGAAGAATAGGAATACACCAAATCGCCCGCAAACTAGACTGTTTCCTCATTTTGGAAGCACTCATGCTGGATGGTGTGGCAATGGAATCCACTATCCTGAATCTCACTGGTTCAGATCACTAGCCCATTCAACTTTGGATGGATGTCCCAACCACACCTGGAAACAAACCTTTTTGGTTTGAACAGTTCTGGCTAGACCACCCTGATTTTCGAACAAACATTCAAGAATGGTGGAGGTAGGAAAAGGTCCCTCACGGATCCAAAATGTATAGATTCCAGCAAAAGATAAAGAATCTGAAGAAAATGCTTAAACTCTAGAATAAGCACACCTTCGACAACATCTTCGACTCCTAAAAATAGCTGTTAGAGAAAATGGATGAGATTTAGCATCAGATCAGAGAGCAAGGGATAACAGATGAGCTAAAAGCCCATGAGATAAGAGTGAATCAACAGATGGAAGACAGGAAGAGACAGGAAGAGATCTTATGGAAAAAAAAGTCACGTATTCTATGGCTCAAGGAAGGGGAACGCAACACCAAATTCTTCCACCGAGCTGCTATCCAGAGAAGGCACTCCAATAAGATCACGCATCTCATCTTGGATGAAGGGGAAACCATTCACTCCCATGCTGACATGGAAAAAACCTTAATTGATTACTTTCAAGACCTCCTTACAGAGCCCATCCAGGATAGACATGAGGCAATCAATAACATCATGAGGGACGTGCCCTCCCTCGTAACCCAGGAGAAAAATGCAGCCCTTCTCCGACCTTTCACAATCAAGGAAGTAGACCAGGCGCTTCAGGACACCCCTAAATGCAAGGCTCCTGGTCCGGACGGCTTCACCAGCGAATTTTTTCACTATTGCTGGCCGATGATCAGGACAGAGGTATGGGAAATTTTGGAAGACTCTAGAGCTACTGGAAAGGTCCTCCAGGCTCTCAATGCCACTTTTCTCACCTTAATCCCCAAAGAGGGGCAGGCACATTGGCCCAAGCAGTATAGGCCTATAGCTCTCTATAATGTCATATATAAACTCCTTACAAAGGTAATAGCCCAGAGACTCAAGCCGATCTTACCAGCAATCATATCCCCAGAGCAATCTGGCTATGTAGAGGGCAGACAAATCCTGGATAGCGTCATCTTAGCTCATGAAGTAATTCACTCCTTGCATAGGACCAAAACCCCATGTATGCTTCTCAAATTAGATCTCTCTAAGGCTTTTGATAAGATAAGTTGGGAGTATATGCAAGCCATGCTTCTAGCATTTGGATTTGATCAAAACTGGGTAAATTTGATCTTAAACTTAACCTCTTCAGCTTTCTTTTCTCTTCTCATTAATGGGGTCCCCTCAAGACCCTTCTCCCCCACAAGAGGGATTAGACAGGGTGACCCCTTGTCCCCTTTCGTCTTCATAATCATGGCCGAAGGACTTAGTCGCTCCATTCATGCAGCTCTGGAGAACAATCTTCTCACGAGTTTACCCCTGCACGACATCTCACCCCCCATTTCGCATAGCCAATTTGTGGACGACACCCTCTTAATGGGAAGCCCTACGGTCTAAGAATCCAACTCTCTCCAGGCGATTCTCCAAACCTTTTCGGATGCCTCAAGACTGGACTGCAACAAGGATAAATCCCAAATCTTTTTTTTCAATACGCCCCCTCAAGTCCAGCGTCACATCTCGGATATCCTTGGTTTCAACAGAATCTCCCTTCTGTCCAAATACCTTGGCATTCCCTTGATCGACAATGCTCTCCGGAACTCCTTCTGGGAACACCTTCTGTCTTGTTTCTCCAAAAGGCTCTCCTCTTGGACTTTTAGAGCCTTAAATCTCCCCAGACATCTCATTCTGCTCAAAGCTATTCTTCAAGCCCTCCCGATCTATACTTTTTCCGCGTTGGCGGCCCCCAAGTTCATCCTCACAACCATCAAAAGCCTACAAAGGAACTTCATTTGGCAAGGCCTTAACAAAGAGAAGAAGATAACACTAGTCATCTGGGACAAACTCTAACAGCCCAAAGAACAAGGAGGACTGGGATTAAGAGACCCCGTTATCATGAACAAGGTTTTTAGTGCCAAAATTTGGTGGCGCTGGTTGAAAAACCCCAAAGATCTCTGGGCTATACTATGGAGGAAGAAATATGCTCCAAATGTGGCAGAGAAGAACCTAATCCGATGGGATGGGGATAACCCGGGCTCCTTGATTTGGATAGCAGCAAAGAAGAATAGACAGATGGTCACTCAGCATGCCTTCTGGGAGATAGGTAATGGGGAAACGGTACTATTTTGGCAGGATTCCTAGCAACAGTGGCCAGCTCTGTGCGCTGAGGACTGGGCACGTGGCATCTGAACCCAAGCTACATGGGCAGGTGTTATCCACATTTTTGGTTATCAAGATGATGACATGATAATGACATGGTGATAGAAGATCTAACTCTTCTTTAAGATCATTTTCATGAAGAAAGTTACACTTATCAGCTTC
>JZKD02S2121599.1:286792-304210 GCA_000966675.3 Picea glauca
ACATTATTACATGATTCCTTGATCACATGTATAGTCTAGAGTTTTGAATATATTAATCTCTTTGTTGTGATTGGTTTGTGTTGTTGTGATTGGACGACGCAAGAGCATCGTAGCACAGCAGGGATCAAAAGAGATAAGGAGAGATTTTATAAAGTAAGTACATCATCCTTCTTCTCTTGTCCATTCAATACTTTAGAACTAGGGAAAGAGTAGTATTCTGTCACAGTTTGTTCCAGATACAGGTGGATCTGAGGAGATTGGTCTGTTTCCGCACTCACGAATTTATCCTAGAACAGCAGGCCTGACAAAGGTAGTGGAATACTGGCAAAACAATTCCACGGAGGACACCTAGCACTGCTGGTATTTGGAGAGGGAATGCATGGACCTGGAGCTGCATGTCGATCTGGCACCTCTGCAAGACGAGCTGGCTAAACGGAAAATTCCCATCATTGAGCGAGAAGATATCCTTCGATGGGGATATAGGCAACAGGGCGCCTTTAGCACGTTGGAATCCTATCAAATCAAAACTCAATCAAACCCCCTCCCAGCTGCGAAAGTTTGGTAAAAAATTTGGAAACTTAAGCATTGGTCGAAAATCACTCTTTTCTTATGGTTGGTCTCACATTCAAGCATTCTAACTTGGGACAACCTCTTGAAAAGAGGTTTCGTGGGACCCTCCTTATGTATACTTTGCGGAGAGGCATAAGAAACCATGAACCATCTCCTCAACACTTGCCACTACACAGCTCAAATCTGGGATCAAGCAGCGCTCATCATGCGCACCTCGGATCACCTCAGAGATAGCATCCTCGAAACCATTACAAACTGGAGGGATCTGGCTTTCCACTCTCCCCTCCTCAATCATATTTGGCAACTTCTACCAGGCTTTATCCTCTAGAAAATTTTGAAAGAAAGGAACAGAAGACTATTAAGAAACATCTCACTCCCGTGGCAACAATGCTGGCGTCAATATCATCGCAACATCTTGGAAACTCTCCACCTACGGAAATGGTCCAACACAGATTTAACTTGCCCCCCCTCTGAGCTCCACATCCTCCGGCACTAGACACCTCTCCCCTCTCTTCAGGCTCTCCCCTCCCCCTCTCCCACCATCCCCCTGAGTAGCCCCTCCCTTTGGTCTCCTCCCCCAGAGGATTTCGTCAAGCTCAACTTTGACGAAGCCTCTAAGGGCAATCTCGGAGCTGCAAGCTATGGAGTGGTCTTCCGTAACCATCTCAGGCACATCCTAGCCATAGGAGCCGCCCCCCTTAGGCATTCTATGAACAATGCAGTAGAACTATGGGGTCTTATAAAAGGACTGCAAATGGCCATCAAAAATAATTTCAACAAGATAATCGTCGAGGGGGACTCTCAGGTCATCATCAACTTGCTGTGTAAAATCTTAAATGGGGAAAATCTGGACAGCTGGAGATTATCACACGGCCTACAAATCGTTGCAGGACTAATGCATCCAAATCAGGTTATCATTCCTGCGCACGTCAGGAGGAAGGCGAATCAGGTTGCGGACGAATTGGCCAATCTAGGTACCAACTGGAGAGAACCAAAACTCCAGTGTAATTCAGCCCGGGATCAGGATCACCCTATCCTCCAGCAGTGTATTCGCAAAGCTGGAATGGTGGATGTTCCCCCGGATGGGGTGTTAGTGCGATCAACGTGGCAGATGGTGGGATCAGGCAACAACCACTAAGGCACGGAGCCACATGACGGGCTCGTGCCACAGGCTTCCACCCTCTTTGGCGATTAAATGCTCATTACTATGATGCGAAGGGGCATTTATGAAGCCCTCTCTCCTTTTTGGTGCTCTTGTATAGTTTGGTTTACAATGCTGGTCATTTGCCTCCACTCACTCTCCGCAGAACTCACTCAGTCGCAACAATGGCTGGACCCTGGGAGAATTCTCTGGTTCGATGCCGTCCCTGTTCACCCCTCGGCCATACACCTCCACTAGGTGCGTTTGACCTCCTTAGCTAGTCGCACTGGGCACCTTATGATGCATCCACGGGGAAGACCGAGGAGGGGCTCTCCTTGGAAGCCTCATTGACCCTCAGTCTCCCCTCCCGACTCACCCTCCATTAGCTCCTCCCCCCCGCCTTCAATCTGTGCTCTTTTCAGCTTCCTCTCATGTCCTGCTGAACTCGTAGGTAAATTGTATGGCAATGGTCTCCAGGTCGCCAAGATCTCTCTTGCGACACTGTCTCAACCCTCTGGTGAATCCCACTGACCCCAAGCCAGTCCTTGACCCTCTAGGAAAGTTAGGCCATGAACCTTCCCCTCACCGTGAGCCTAGGGAGGCTAGACAACAATTCACTGATTCCTACAATGCTGCGCAGTTTAGAGACAGCCTGGCTATCATTCATGATCTAGTCTTTGGAATCTGCCAGGGGGTGGAGGATCTCCACTACCACCTACAAGATATAGATGCTAAGGTGGAGCTCTTTCTTTAGACTCTCTCCTCCATGCATAAAACTTTTTTCTCGGGCCCGGTCGAAACTACTCCAATGGAGGAGCCTGATGCAGCTACAGGTGAAGGTCAGGATGAGGCACAACACTCAGCCAAAAGGGAACAGGAGAAGATCGAGTGAAAGGGAAAGGATGATGAAACTGCGGGCGACGAGAATGATGAAATGCTTTGGGCAGAACATATGACGTATATTGAGGAGGAGCCGTGGCCAGGAGACCTCCATGCCACATGGCCAGATTATCCACCAGGTGTCTAGTTCTATAGTGTTTTCAAGCCTTATCAGTCCTCAAGTTTTAGATGTTAAACAGTTTGTCTATTACCTTTTTCTTAGACTATTATACTACTGGTGGTGACTCATAGGCTAGCTGGACTAGTTTCCCCTCTGTTGGGGCAGTCTAGTACCCTCAACCTAGCTATCTTTGTATTTTTCTACTTAGCTCCAGTTTTGGAAGGCTCTTAATATATATACTTCTTATTTACAAAAAAAAAAAAAATGTTTAGAAGCCAACATAACAACACAAAAACAAGAAGCAGAAAAGAGAGAAAAGATACCGATGGATCATCTCAAGGAAAGAACCAATGACTTAAACCAACTTGAGGAAGAGTTTGGTCAAGTAGAGAGAATACTGGAAGAAGAAATAATTACATTGAAAATCCAACTTGAAGAAGCAAAGAGAACATAAGAGGTCATGAAGTCTTAGATAATGAAGAAAGAAGAAGAGGTTGAGAATCTTGAAGAAGAAGTTGTCACACTAAGAGTCAAAATTGCCAAGCTCAACAAGAACGTTGAAGAGACAGAAACATCCACATCAGTTCTAGATAATGAAGATAAGCACTCTATGTTGCTAGAAAAGAAGAATGAAGAAAATAGAAAGAGTTATGCAGAAGTACTCAAAGGAAGGGATCATGATAAATCAAGGCAGAAATTCAGAAGGACTACACCACAAAGAAGATCATTCACTCCCAGGTATCCAAATTTATTTTATGGTCATTTTTTTTATTGTACAAACTTTGGACATAAGGTTTCATATTGCAGGGATTATAAAATAAATGTTCAAGCAATAAATGCCTATGTGGCCCCATGTAACATTGAATGTTACAAATGTCATAACTATGGACACATAGCTCGTGATTGTAGAAGCATGATCTATACTTCCATGAAAGAGAGCACTGATATAAAATATAAGAAAGTAGGGATAAGAAAACATGAAGAACATGTGAACAAAGACCAAGTCCTAGAAATCACAAGATTGGCAATAAAACGAGATGAAGAAAAATCTACAGAGAAAAAGTAGGCTGTCAGATATAGAAAGGTTTGGAAAATAAATGAAAGAAAAGAAGGACAACTAAATAAGGAACATGTTCAAGAGGTTGTAATTTCAGGTATTGTATTGAAAGTTGAATCCATAGACAGAAAGAAATAAGTTAGAGCTCAGAGAGATGATGAATATACCAATGAAGATGATGATGAATACACAATAGACCATAAATTGTTCTGAGCCATCTGACTTAGAGACTCCCATGTAATATGAATATTAGACAGGGGGAGTCTATGTGATAGCTGTGATATACCAAGGAACCATCCTTCGATTAGCTTCCAGAGTTTGAGAAGACATATCCAGAGAAGTCAGTTAGCAAAAGTACAGTTTGACATATTAATCAAGACTTCATGATAGTATAGTGATAAATGGTTCAGCATTATGGACAATGATTTGTAAGAATACTTAGCAGGTTTGGATAGATTTATAAAAGTGGACGAGGGCATGGATTCATATATTGGTCTAGAGAGTGGTTTAGAGATAAAGGAACATTATCATAATGGATGATAATTACACAAGAAATGGATCGAACAATGCTAATGGATTCTAAATTGACAGATATTTTTTGGACACATGTAGTGCATACATCAATTCACATTCAAAATAGAGTAATGCTCAGAAACAACAATGAAAAAACTCCCTATGAACTATGGAAAGGAAGCACAAACAACAACCTCTAGATCAAGGTAACTCAAGGTAGTATTTTATTAATTTAAATTTATGTTGATGATATTTTTTTGGATGTACTAATGATAGGTTAAGCCATAAATTTGCAAAGGATATGAAGAATGATTTTGAAATGTCATTACTTGGAGAACTATCCTTCTTTTTGGGTATTCAGATATTTCAAAGCAACCAAGGAATTTTTATTTCTCAAACCAAGTATATCAGAGAAATGCTAAAGAGGTTTGGAATAGGAGATTGCAAACCAGTTATCACTCCCATCCAAACCAATTGCAGGTTGAGAAAATATGATGATTCAAAGTCTATAGATCAGAGGCAATACAGGTCAATGATTGGTATCTTACTATATGTGAAAATATCCAGACTAGATGTAATGCAGGAAGCTGGACAGGTGGCATGATTTCAAGCAACACCAAAGTAATCACATGTATTAGTAGTGAAGAGGATTTTCAGATATCTTAAAGGAACATAACAGTTTAGATTATGGTATCCAAAAGGAAATGATCTATCACTTATTGCCTACAAAGATGCATTTTGGGCATGTTGCATTGCATTGATGACCGACGAAGCACCAATGGAGCAACATTC
This sequence comes from Picea glauca, assembly GCA_000966675.3. Taxonomy (NCBI): domain Eukaryota; kingdom Viridiplantae; phylum Streptophyta; class Pinopsida; order Pinales; family Pinaceae; genus Picea; species Picea glauca. The sequence goes on from JZKD02S2121599.1 coordinate 291,866, forward strand.
TACTTGGGTGAGTGTTTAGTATAATGGCTAAGCAAGAAAAAATCATCAATATCTTTATCTACAGTCAAGGCGGAGTAGATTGCAACAACAACATGTTGTACACAGGTTCTATGGATGAAACAAATTCTGATAGATATACAGGTTGAGTATGATGAGGCCCATTCTAATCTATTATGATAATAAAAGCACCATCAATATCTCAAAGAACTCGGTGATGCACTCCAAGACGAATCACATTCCAATCAAGTATCACTTTCTACAGGAACATGTTGCAGAAAATAACATTAGAGTTGAATATGTGGGCACAAAAGAACAAGTGGCAGACATCTTTACAAAACGTCTTCCATGGGAAGCCTTTGAGTATCTTCGCTAGAGACTCAGATTTATTTTTACTCCAAAATGAATACTTTTGAATGATTATCTTATATGTCTTAGATGTACATGAGGAAGCACCATAAAGAGGACAATTCAGGTTGGAATATGAGACGAGTCAGTCAGGGGGAGAAGACCCGAATGGAAAGATACATTTTCCATTGATGACAAAGGGGGACAGATTTGATTAGATGCAGAGGACATAGGAATGGTTCCAAAGGGAGCTTTGGTCATAAAGACGTAGGCATGGTTCCAGGGGGAGCATGAGTGATATGATTTCATTATTGCATCAGAGTGTTGATCTCAATGCCAAAGGGGGCTATTGTTGATTAATTGGGTTGGTTATCATTGATGTCAACCCTTGAAGAAATTACGGTAGCGAATTCCGGTAGCACAAAGGTTTGGGTAATGGACCCAAGTTTGTTTGATGTATAATGGTATGCATTTTGGTATATTTGCAGGTAAGACTATTATAGATGAATAGTACATGGCATTCCATTTTCGGTGGTATGTGGAACGTCACATAAATCCTCATGGTTTGAGAGTTATGGCCTTACGAAGTTGAAGGAACCTCATATGATTGGCTTGAAGCCCCAAAAGGTCAAATAAGTCAAAGTGCTTGCAAAGAATAAATTATTTAAATAATAAAGTGAAGTGACAAAGTCAAAGAGGATTATTTAAATAATAAGGTGAAGTGACAGTCAAAGAGGATTATTTAAATAATAAGGTGAAGTGACAAAGTCAAAGATGATTATTTAAATAATAAAGTGAAGTGACAAAGTCAAGGAAGATGATTTAAATAATAAAGTGAAGGGACAAAATCAAAGAGGATTATTTAAATAATAAAGTGAAGTGACTATTGGAAGATTGATTGTTATCATTGATGTCAACCCTAGTCATTGGTTGTAGTCATTGATGTCAACCCTAGCCATTGGATTTTGGACCCAACAGTTGATCGAAGTAGATAGACATGAAGAAAATTAAACATGCAGGTACAACACCCATGGATGGATAGTATAAGTTATGCCACTTCCGGTGGTGTGTGGCATGTCACGTGGATCCTCACGATTGAGGAGAAATGAATTTTTGAAGATGACAATGTGAATTGAAGAAAAAATGACATGTCGACCCTAATGTTAAAATGAAGTGACATAAAGGGTATAAATACATCTCAATATACATTCATTTTTCAACACACACAAGTTTGTTGATGAATAAGGAGATATAAGTCGAATTTCAGAGGAAATCTGAAGTAAAGAAGGCTGAATTCCAAGGGAGGATGAAGTCTTTTGGTGATGTGTTCTAAGTCATAAATAGGTGTTATGGGTAAAACAACCATAACGTTTTCATAGAGAATCCAAATTAAGTGCGACCAATTTCATTGGAAAGAGTACCTGCTGTAGTTTCTTGTGTACTAATTTCATAATTTTATGTTAAATATTGAGTGGGGGGCATGCTGTACAAGTTTTCTCTCCTAAATAAACCATAATTGAATAAGGTCTACCATTTTCTCTATAAATCCTTTTATGGGAGGATTCAAGGATTGAAGATTGGAGGCATTTTAGATAATACATTGAGTTATATTATCTACATAATCAAATTATTCTAAGAAGTGAAGAATTGCAAAAGTTGAAAAAGTCTCAGGAAGCATTATCAGGTTCTATGTGATGGTTGGTTCATGGTGATAATTTAATGTAAAGTTTTATTATCTCTCTTATATTCTTGGGTGGAAGTAAGAGGAAATGATGGAGAGGTCAACCCTCTCTTGACATTGGAGGATTGTATCTTCCTTTTGGAGGTTTATCCCTCGTTTTATATTTGGAAGATGTAGTAATCTGAAATTTAACTTGATCTAAAATTCAAGATCTTTTAACCATTATTTGCATGTGATTTTTTAACTGTTAACCATATTTGTAATGCAAAATTAAAGAACATCCATTAAGCACATGAGCACATAAACATGTAAGCAAACTATCTATGAACAAGAATTGGTAACGGAGTTCACCAGACTTCCTGGCTACGTCTTCGGGTCCACTCCAACAGTGAGACCGCTCTTTAATTAATCTCAAATGCTTAAAAATTACAAAGAAAAGGCTTACATAAGAGCTCCCAAAAACCAACTTTCAGATATGCGATTCTGGGCAGAAACAGACATCATAGGTGGCTGGAAAACGTCATTATGCAACTTTTGACTGTAAACTCTAGTATGCTTGGCTCACTCAAATGGGCTATGGAGGCACTTTTCTGTTCGGCTACTCTGATGAAGAAACAAAGAACATATTCATAATCCCCTCGAAATTCTGTAACTTTTGAGTATAAAGTCGCCCTATTTCTGAGCAGGTCGCCTGGGACACCTCCTGGCATGAATTCCAATGTAGCCTTTCCCTATCAGATCCATACAGTCTCTAAAAGCGTGCCAACTCCTCTTCTGGAGGAACTTTTCTGTTTGGCTACTCTGATGAAGAAACAAAGAGCATATTCAAAATCCTCTCGAAATTTTGCAACTTTTGAGTATAAAGTTGATCTATTTCTAAGCAGGTCGCTTGGGACACCTCCTGGCATGGATTCCAATGCAGCGTCCACCAACTCCCCCTGCCTCATTTTGTGTGCCCAGTGAAATAAGTAGAACAACTAACTAGTTCACCAAACTTAGCGAACCTCCTCCAGATTTGGCGATAACCGCCAGATTTGGAGAAAATCCACCAGATTTGGCTGAATCCGCCAAACTGTTGGGATTTTAGAAGGTGACATGTGTCATGCTGATGTTAGCATCCATACCGCTGACATCATCAGTGTGGCCTGTTAACTGTTTGACTTTTTTTTCTCTATTTTCAAAAAACTTCAGAGTGCCATAACTTCTTCATACGAGCTCCATTTGAGAAAGTAAATATATGGCCAGAATCGGGAGAACGAGACGAACACAATGGAGTTGGTTTCATCCAATTCTGAAAACTTTGAGTTTTGAGCATTTTCTGAGCCTAGGGACCCTTCTGAGACTTCTGGGTCATTCCTAGATCCTCCTTTTCTACATTTGAGTATTTTCAAGCGGTTTTGGATCCACCTAGATCACACCTCCCCACTAAGAAGCTTTTGGACCACAAAAAGCATGAAATCATTCAGAAAATAAGTGAGGACATGTTTGTCTCACTTGTCCTGTATCACCTATCCATTCCTCCTGGAACCTATACATCTGACTCAACAATACAACAATCAACACTGCACTGACATTGTTAAGTACATTAGTCACATTCTTAATCACATCTTCATTCAACATTGTCGGACCCAACCACATACTGCTGATGAGTAATAAGTTGAATATAAACATTGAGCTTATGAAAGAGATTGTACCCAGACCATGCTGACTTTTAACCATAGAACCACTATCAACCAAAATAGGTGCATCATAGTGAATTGACACTTCCTTTTCATGTTTAGGATTCTTTTCTTCCTTACATTGTATAGACATAAGTGCCAAATTCTGACTTGCATTAACAACCCTTTTTAATTGTTGTGTAGTGCCCAATGATTTGTCATTTTTGAATGAATGCGAATGCACTATGTACTCAATTCCTTTTTTAAACAAGTGATACTGATTATATTCTCGATAGAAGATCATTTTTCGATCATATAAGTACAGACTACCCAACACAATTCCACAGATATCTAGTGGGACCACATCAAATTCAACCTCATCTACAAACTTAGATGTAATTGCAAACTTTAGATCACATTGTTTTGTTACTTGTAATATTTTATCTTTGCATACCCAACCTAATGGATAAGGTTTCTTGTGTGGTTTTGTTGTTAATCCCAATTGCTTAAATACTTCTTTTAAAATAAGATTAACTTGAGATCCACTATCTATGAGTGTGTCAACCTTTGTTTGTTTTGTAATCACTTTTATATGAAACAATGCATTCCTCTTTCTATCCTTAGAATTGTCATCATATTTAGAAGTAGAATCACATGAAGAACCAATGTTAGCATCATTATCAACAATAGATTTACCTTTCACACCTATGATTGTTATCTTTGTTTTGTCCTCAGAATCTGATCCAAGGTCCTCAACGATAACCATGGTTGTTTGCTTCCCCTTCCGATCCTTAAACCACTTTGGTTTCATTTCAGGATGTAGCTTCCAACTCTTTGCCTCTTCATTCCCTTGCTTTTGACAATGCGAGCATGTAGGTCTCTCATCACCCTTCTTCATTGTAGCTGCATGTTTAACTTTCCACTTTTCCTTGTCTTCTTTTGCTTGGACGGATTCAGCTGAAGAAACATCATGAACACTCTTCCCTTTTGACTCAATGTGAGTTGCTTGAACACATACCTCATCAAGGTTAGTCGGATTAAACATCAATATCATATGACGTAAATAAGTATGCAATCCTCCTATATATTTGAGAAGAGTTTCCTGAGTGTAGAGAGGTATACCAAGTACCAATGCTCTTTTTCAAAATTCTTGTGTGTACTCTTGCACACTTTGTCCCTTACTTTGTCTCAAATTCTGCCAATCCATCATAGCTTGTTGCATATACCCTAATGGATAAAATTGTTTTTTAAGTGCTGAAGTGAACTCATACCAAGAGGAAATGATTTTTCCTTTTGTGGCAAGATCCTCTTGAGATCTTCTCTCCCACCAAATGAGAGCAGTCCCTCCAAGTCGAAGAGAAGCCAACTGAATTTTAACAACATTTTCAGTAAACTTTTGAATCCTACAATAAACTTCAATTTGATGGATCCAATTGTCTACTTTTTCAGCATTAAGCTCTCCATTATACATAGGTAATTCAAACTTAATATCAAGCTTTAAATGAGGCATATTAAGATCAACTTTTTTTTTTTGCTTTTCAAATGGAGAAGGAATAGAACCATCAAGAAAAGATGAAGAAATTGGTGGGGTTTTAGGGGGTTCCTCACCACTTCCTTCATTTTTATCTTCTGTATGAGATGGTCCACCTTGTTCACCTTTCTTTTGATATTGATAGAGCTCCTCTACCATCTTTTCCCTTCTCGTGAAAACTTTCAGAAATTCCCCTTCAAAAGGGATAGAAGAAGTTGTTTCTTCTCCTTTTGGTGAAGACATCCTTCCTCTTCTTGAACCAATCTTTGGATCAAAGTCTTCAAGTTCTCCTTCACCACGCTAAAGCTTGGATCTTGTTAACATCAACTCACAAAGAAAATGGTTAACCTCGCTTTGATACCAACTTGATCTGAAATTTAACTTGATCTAAAATTCAAGATCGTTTAACCATTATTTGCATGTGAATTTTTAACTATTAACCATCTTTGTAATGCAAAATTAAAGAACATCCATCAAGCACATGAGCACATAAACATGTAAGCAAACCATCTATGAACAAGAATTGGTAACGAAGTTCACCATACTTCCTAGCTACATCTATGGGTCCACTCCAACAGTGAGACCGCCCTTTAATTAATCTCAAATTCTTAAAAATTAAAAAGAAAAGGCTTACATAAGAGCTCCCAAAAACCAATTTTCAGATCTGCGATTCTGGGTAGAAACAAACATCATAGGTGGCTGGAAAACGTCATTATGAAACTTTTGACTATAAACTCGAGTATGCTTTGCTCAATTAAATGGGTTCTGGAGGCACTTTTCTATTTGGATGCTTTGATGAAGAAACAAAGAGCATATTCGAAATCCCCTTGAAATTCTGCAACTTTTGAGTATAAAGTCGACCTATTTCTGAGCAGGCCGCCTGGGACACCTCCTGGAATGAATTCCAATGTAGCGTTTGCCTGTCAGATCCGTACAGTCTCAAAAAGTGTGCCAACTCCTCTTCTGGAGGCACTTTTCCGTTCGGTTACTCTGATGAAGAAACAGAGAGAATATTTGAAATCCTCTCGAAATTATGCAACTTTTGATTATAAAGTTGATCTATTTCTGAGCAGGTTGCCTGGGACACCTCCTAGCACAGATTCCAATGCAGCGTCTGCCAACTCCCCCTGGCCTCATTTTGCGTGCCTGATTAAATAAGCAGAACCGTTAACTAGTTCACCAAACTTAGCGAACCTCCTCCAGATTTGGCGGTAACCGCCAGATTTGACGAAAATCCGCCAGATTTGACGAAAATTCGCCAGATTTGGTTGAATCTGCCAACCTGCTAGGCTTCTAGAAGGTGACACATGTCATGCTGATATCAACATCCGTACTACTGACGTCATCATTACAGCCTGTTGACGGTTTGACTTTTTTTTCACTGTTTTCAAAAAACTTCAGAGTGTCATAACTTCTTCATACGAGCTCTGTTTGAGAAAATAAATATACGGCCGGAATTGGGATAATGAGTCGGACGCAATGGCATTGGTTTCATCCAATTCTGAAAAAATTGATTTTTGAGCATTTTTTGAGCTTAGGGACCCTTCTGAGACTTTTGGGTCATTCCTAGATCCTCCTTTTCTACATTTGAGTATTTTTGAGCAGTTTTGGATCCACTTGGATCATGTAGCTACCTTTGGAAGTCATTACTTCCCTTGAACAATAACTATTGGTTATTTCTCATATATTGTGCATGGTGTATTATGGTGTATTGGTGTAACTCTTCTACTATTGTTCATTTCTCATTGGATATAATTGAATATATAATCTTTTTGAAGTATAAGTTTAAAAAGTTTTTAAATTGTACTTGATACCGATTCACCTCCCTCTCAGTATCATCAATTGGTATCAGAGTTGGTTGCCTTCAGAATAGTTTAACCACTGGAAGGAAAATCCCGAGTAGAGATGGATGACCATGAGCACATTCCAAATGGGATTCAACAATTTGATGGAAGAAATTATGCATATTGGATTGATAAATTGAAAACTTACCTAACATATTTGGGAGTAGAAATTTGGTACTCAGTTGTTAATGGCTATGTAATCCCAAAGAATGCTCCAACTGGTCTAAATGAGAAGAATATTATGAGTTGTAATTCAAAAGCCCGACATGTTATTCTAGGAGCATTGGAACCAACCATTTCCAGCAAAGTGATGGGATGAAGCACTGCTAAATAGGTATGGGACAAAATCAAGAGTATCTATGAAGGTGATCTAAAAGTTAAGTAGGTCAAGCTTCAACGACATAGAGAAGAATTTGAAAATTTGAATATGGATGAAAAGGAATATATTGCAACCTATTTTCTTAGAGTTCATGAAGTTTTTAATGCTATCAGAGGATTAGGTGAAGAGATCAATGAATCATTGGTTGTACAAAAAGTGTTGAGATCACTTCTCTTGAAGTATGATGCTAAGGTCTCCACCATTGAAGAAACTAGGGACTTGACCAAAATGAAAATGGATGAATTACATGGGTCTCTTATAGCATATGAAATGAGAACAGGAACAAAAAGTGACTAGCCTTTAAATCCATAAAGAAGACAAAATACAAGGATAATGACCTTGATTAAGAAATAGAAAATTTTGTAAGAAGGTTCCAGAAGGAAAATGGAAGATACAAAGGTAAGTCTCCTCTCAAATGATTTAACTATGGTAGAATATGACATATTGTTGAAAACTGCTACTATAAAAAGAGAAGTCTCAAAAATAAAAATAGAAGTCTCAACAATAAAAATATCTTCTACTCCAAGGATGATGACATATCCTCATATGAGAGTGATGAAGAAGATAATGATGGAGGATAAGTCCTCTTCATAACCCAAGAAACCCAGGATGATGATCACAAGAGTTATAAATAAGAAGAAATCATTTCTGAAGAAGATTCAGATGAAGAAACCAACCTTGATTCCTTTTGGGGATACAAAGACAACGTAGAGAGTGAACACGAAGATGAGAATCTTGAAAAGCTGAAGCATGTTGAAACTGAAAATAACAATCTTAGAAACACAAACATAATACTAAAAGGTGAATTGAGTAGTTGTGAAGAATATAATTACAGTCTTGAAAAGACCATTGGTATCTGGAAGGAACAATTAGAAGATTATGAGAAATTGAAAGCATAATTGGATCACACAAAAGGGGAGCTACTATTGAGAATAGAAAAGTTTAAGAAGTTCGAAAAAACATTGAAAAATTAGATGTGATCCTTAGCAGTCAAATATCTCCAAATGAGAAGACAGGACTAGGATACAACGACAGTTTGAAGACAACAAAACAAGAGAAGAAAGATGAAAAGGATGAAAACAACACTCCAGAGCAAGTTGAACAACAAGATAGAAGACTAGAATTCAAAAGGAATGAGACATCAAGAATATCCTCTCTCATCAGGTATGAAATAAATCATTATGGAGGAAACTACAAAAGAATAGATCATGAACCCAGATGGACCACACCACAAAGAAGATCACTTACTCCCAGGTATCAAAATTTCTTTCTTGGACATTGTTATACTTGTGGAAATTTTGAATACAAGGCAATTAATTGTAGAATCAATGAAAGGAATAACTACGCAAGTTACATGAATGGTGAAAATAGTAGATATGGAAATCTTCGTAGACCTATCAACATAAATTATAATTCATTTGATCTATTAATGTATCAAAATAGTGTATGCTACAAGTGCAATAATATTGGTCACAAAGCACGATATTGTATAGAGATGAAGGAATATAATCATATGCCAAATGTCCCTATACCAACTACAACATGGAAAATGAAAGAAATTCCACACAATGAAAATTGTCAAATAACATTGGTCGCTAAAGAATGCAAAGAAGAAGATGAATGGTTCATAGACACTGGGTGCTCATCTCATATGACTAGAGATCAAAGCAAATTTGTTAGCTTGAAGAAAAAGGGTGGAAATATTGCATTTGGAGATGACTCATCTACACAAATACTTGGAAAAGGAACTTTAAAGCTTAGAAATGAAAATGTAAAAGAAAGAAAATTCCTATTAGTTGAAGACCTTAAGTATAATCTTCTCATTGTAAGAAAAATATGTGATCAAGGATACACTCTTATGTTTGACTCCCAAAAGTGTAAAATCAGAGAAAAAAACTCAGGAAGATTGGTTGCAACTGCAACAAGAAGACCGAAAAACATGTACATCCTAGACATGAAGAAGAGAGAGAAGACAAAAGCCACACAAAAAGATTCCAAGGAAGAAAAAGTCTCAAATACCAAAAATAAGGATGAAGTATTATTGAGTGCCACATGTTCAGGGGAGCAACCCCAATGAAGAAGGTCACCTTATGGCATTGAAATTAGGGGGAGCAACCCCACTCTTTTCCATTGATGTCAAAGGGGGGAGAGAAATTAGTATCATGCTAACAGGGTGAGCATGAGTGTTTCCATCAATGACAAAAGGGGAGATTGTTGGAAGATTTCTTGTTGTCATTGATGTCAACCCTAGCCATTGGCTTTTGGACTCAATAGTTGATCTAAGTAGATATACATGAAGGAAATTGAACATGTAGGTACAACACCCATGGATGGATAGTATAAGTCATTCTTCTTTCGGTGGTATGTGGCACGTCACGTGGATCCTCACGATTGAGGAGAAATGAATTTTTGAATATGACAGTGTGAATTGAAGCAAAAAGTACATGTCATACCTAATGTTAAAAGGAAGTGACATAAAGGGTATAAATACATCTCATTATACATTCATTTTTCAACACACAAAATTTTGTTGATGAACAAGGAGATATAATTCGAATTTCAGAGGAAATCTGAAGTAACGAAGGCAGAATTTCAAGGGAGGATGAAGTCTTTTGGTGATGTGTTCTAAGTCATAAACAAGTGTTTTGGGTAAAACAACCATAAATTCTCCATAGTGAATCCAATTTAAGTGAGACAAATTGCATTGGAAATATTACGGGTTGTAGTTTCTTGTGTACGAAATTCAGAATTTTATGTTAAATATTGAGCATGGGGCATGCTGTACAAGTTCACTCTCTTGAATAAACCAAAATTGAATAAGGTATACCATTTTCTCTATAACTCTTTTTTGGGAGGATTCAAGGAGTGAAGCTTGGAGGAGTTTCAAAGAATACATTGTGTTATATTATCTACAGGATCAAATTATTCTAATAAGTGAAGAATTGTAGAAGTTGAAGAAATCTCAGTGATCCGTCAGGATTTTTTGAAATGACTTATGGATGAGTTTTTATTTGCATGCATTTATTAACCATTGGGAAACTTAACAAAAGAGTGTGAAAAGAGAATGAATCATACAGCCATTAACATATTTGCAGTTCTGAAATACAATGAAAAATAGCAAACCATAATGCACAAGTTTGATAACGGAGTTCGGCACAACTTTGCCTACGTCTCCGGGCCTTTTCTCTGTGGGGGAGGCTTCTTTATTTATGTTCGAAAGATTATTAGTACATATTTACAATGTCGAATGGCTTCTAGACTGATCTGGTCATGTTTGCCATGATCTCTAGAATCTTGCACAACTTACGGCACCTGAAACGGATGTCCCGAGCTCTCAGAAATCGTCCAACAACATCTCCTCCACAACAGCTTCCCTGCCTCCAACTGGCTTAGACTTGGCTTTGCCTCAGCATCTTTGCTCTCCAAAACCGTCCAAAAGCTATTCAAAAGCTTACCCAATGGCCTCAACATGGCCTTGGTTAAATAGTGGGAAAGTTGGTTGCACATCCCCAACTTCCTCCCAAGAATTAGGCTCTAAAAAAGCCCAATAACTCCCAATTATGAGTTAATTACAATGAAAAGGGATTAATTAACATTAAAAACCCAAAAAGTGGTTGAAAACCCACTTTTCAACCATATTATAGTTTTAAAATGGGCTTTAGCCCCCTACTTTGGGCGTGCCCCCTTCTATATGGTCACATGGCACATTTAAAGAACCACGGGCTATACGTTTAAAGCCCCCCGCACAAATAATAGGTGGTCATATGGCGCAAAAAACCATGGGTTAACCACATATATAACCGCCCCACTTAATATATACCACGGGTTTTAAAATTATAACTGTGCAATACAATAAACCGCGCTCTATAAAATGGTCATATTACATCGCACGTGACCAAGGGCTGGGGCTAGGCCCCGGCTCGGTCGCAGCCCAACCATACAAACGAACCAGTTCAAATGCAAGTTGTTACATATACAATGCAACTTACAACCGGTGGTCCAACGGTCCGTTGGTGCTTGCGAAGGCGTAACGGTGGGAGGTCCGGGGTTCGAATCCCCCGGGCCCAATTTTTTTTTTGACATAGCCCTCATTGGCTAAACCCGGGGTGCAACGTGGCATCCCATGATTGGGCCACGTGGAACCCAATCATTTGACCAGAAAACTGCCATGTGTCAGTCGCCCATTGGTCCACGTCACTTGCCGCGTCAACATCCGTACATCCAGTCACCTGCCACACGTCATTTCCGTATTTTCTGTCATCATGACACATCATCCTGCTATATGCTCTGTCAACTTCCACATCACTCGAGCCACGTCATCCACTGACGTCAACCATGCCACGTGTCACCCTTCTAGTGGTGACACGTGTCACCTTCAGATTGGCCCAACTGTGTGCCAAAAGTGCCAAATCAGCCTGACACGTGTCACGCTCTGGTGCTGCCATGTGTCACCTGTACAGCCACGCCACGTGCCATTGTACAGATGTGCCATGTGTCATTGTATGGACATGACACGTGTCACTGTACGGACTGCCCAGTCAGCATCTTTTTTTTGCCTGTTTGACTTTTCGGACAGAATGCGATATCTTCTCCATACGGACTCCGTTTGACATAAAAATTATACCACCGAAATCAGGAAGACGAGATGGACGCAATGGTGTTGGTTTCGTTAGATTCAGAGCACTTTCATTTTTGAGCATTTTTCATGCCTTGACAGCCTTCTGAATCCGATTTCGGATCACACCTCCCAACAATAAGACCTTTTGGTCCCCAAAAGGTTACTGACCACTCTACAAGCTCGGAATAGGCCACCCGGCTTGCTCTTTGTCTCTGAAAGATGATTACATCAGGGGAAGCAAAACACAATGAAGCTGAGACATCCACTTCTGGCAGAACCAAGTGACTGC
>JZKD02S2121599.1:308112-354259 GCA_000966675.3 Picea glauca
GTTTATGGATGATGTAGCATACTTGTATTGGTATATTATTAGAAACACATATTGATCTTGGTGATGATTATGAGTTGTTGTGTTATGCTTGGTTGATGCACATATTTGAGAGTTTTCTTGGTGATTGATATTGGGGAGTATATATGATTTGGTTGATAAGATTTATGAGACAGGTTGTTGTGATAGATTGTTTGGACAGGTTGTTGTGACATGTTATTCACACAGGTTTGGTGCATGGTTGATGCACTTATTCATGGTATAGGTTGAGGTACATGTTGGTGTATGGTTGATGCACTTGTTTATGGTACAGGTGGTTACAGGTTGTTTGGTATAGGTTGGTGCATGGTTTATGCACTTTTTATGGTACATGTTGATTACATGTTGAGGTACAAGTTGATGAATGGTTCAGGTTATTGGTATAGGTTGTTTGGTGTAGGTTGATTGGTACAGGTTTATAGCAGTATATCTCACGACAGTGGTTCCATAATTCTACTTATATACCAGGGTGGTTGGATGGGGCAAGGACAGGTGGTTGTATCCACCTTTCGGTTGTAGCCGAAGAACATAGGGGGTTGTAGCCTCACCCTGGTTGTAGCCAAAGAATTGGGGAGTTGGAGCTTCCCTCAGATTGTAGCCTGAGAAACTAGGGGTTTGGAGCCTCCTTCCAGTTGCATCTAGAAAACAAAGGAAGTTGGTGCTTCCAATGAATGTAATTCTTAAAGACATATAAGAAAAAACATTATGTGGTTTTCTCTCGCTTTGAGTTTCCACATAAAACACTTGTGTACTGTTTTTGTGTGTGATTTCTCATTTGCTCTTTGTTTATTTACTCTGCAACCATCGGATGATAATGATACATTGATATAGCACTTGCATTTTATGGTGAAAAAGGATTACATTTCTCTATTATTGATTCACCCCCCCTCTCAATAATCCAAAAAATACAACAATATATTTTCTTTCCCACAAAGGTTGTTTATGTTTGACTATATTTGTTGTATTTCTCCTTGATCATTTGCATAGGTTTCATAAAATTATACTATTGTTTCTCTCACTCTTGTTGGCTTGTGTCTTCTTATAGGTTATCCTTCACAAGTCTCATGATGGAGTTGGAAACTGTGACTAGCAAATAGAAACATCGATTTAAATGTGTGATCTCTTGCTAGCTAGTATTTTTTATTACATAAACCTAGGGAAAGTTATATAATCTATCATGTTTTGTTTTAGTATTAGTTTCCGAGTCTAGGGAGTTCAGTCTGTATCTGCATAGACTGATTTTTCTGATAACAATGAATCTCTAGGAAAACATATTTGGCTTCAATAAAAGCTTCAAAATTAACTTAGAAATAATTCATCATTATAATCTCCAATGTATTATGAGATCCAAAATCCCTTTCTAAGTATTCATTTTATATATTTATAGAATAGAAAAGTGTTCATGCAAAACTGGTCATGCAAATTGTCTCTTAACTTAAATTTACGGAGAACAAAGAGTTGGATATTTTACATTTTATTGAACATATCCCCCACATTGAGTAAATAATTCATTACATAAATCAATATGGGGAAATAAATCTTGCTCCCTAGGTAATTAAAAAAAATTTAATCTCATGCTCAAACCATTTGATGTACTTTTATATTTTAAGAAAAGTACACTTCAGTTGAGTAACTCTACGAACTTTAGTGTTTATAAATATCTGAAGATGGCTATGCTCCAAGAAAGAAATACTCTTGACCTCTCTCTCATGATTTTTCACATCATATTCGAATTACTTCAAAACATGTTCAACTAGAAGGAAACCTGCAGGGGGGATGAAGTTCAAAATCTTGCAATGTATACTAGTATCTTTGGTAAGATCCTAAATTTTGATACTTGTGAGCCACTCCTAAATCTATTTATGTGACTCATGGGTAAAATCATGAAGACGGGTAACACTTTTTCTTGTTTTATGACGAAACAAACTATATTTTCACAAGTTCTTCAACTTTTGGCATACAAAAGTATTTTGTTTATTTAGAATTTCACTTTACAGTAAAAACAAAACTTGTGAAGAATTTTGTTAGCTTTCCAATGACTATTTTTCAATTTTTTTCTATTAAGATTTGATATGTCAATTTGACAATTGTTTAATTGTGTGTTCCTTAAATATGAAATGAATGATAATGAGTTATTTTTTCCCACAACAATGTATCTATTATTAAACTTATGTTTTTAAGAATCGAAATATACTGCAACAATCTACATAGAATTTTTTTTATTATGACTATAATTTTGAATCTAATGGATGAATATTATAATTTCTAGAATTTTTTTAAGTTGACCAAGCTGAAAACGTTGCAGATTTTAAACACATGTTTTCCTACACCTTGTATCTATGTTAATTTTTACTTCAAAGTAAAATCTAAAAATACCCTTTTGAAGAGAACAGTTTAAGGATTATGAATACAAATTTTTCATAATTTTCAACTAAGTATTTTTAGAGATATGGATTTTTCATTTCACTGAATCATAATCTCACCTAAAAATATTATGTAGTGATTTTTTTTGTAAAATTAAATAAAATTAGATAAAAACAATGAAAATGAAAACAAATTATATCTAATGAAAGTAGATTCAATTTTAAAAATGTTGGTATCGATTTTGAAACTAAATTATGAGTATTTGTAAGATTTCACTACCTGGAAAGATCAAGTAAGATGGAGAGAATTTGTAGTTTCCCGCAAACAGTCCCATTTTCAGGTTTTTGATCGAAATATTCTTTCGGTCGAAACCTAGTTTTTAACAGAATCCGTTAAAAATAAAAGTTTCTGTCGAAAAGTATTTCGGCTGAAATATGATTACCATAATAAAATAATTCATCCGAAAAACATTGTACATGAATTTCGAGGGTGCTGTTCAATTTGACATGCAAATTTTCGACCAAAAAAATTCCTAGAAACATTTTTTCGGTCGAAAAATTGCCGCTAGGAATTTTTGAGACTTGATTGTCACGAAAGTGTTACCCACCTTCATGATTTTACCCTCATGTGAGATTCTTTCCCAATAATTGATGGCCGGTTATATCCCATTACACTTAGTCTTATTTAGAAAACTGATATGATGATCCTCTTGACCTCTTATTTTCTGAATCTGTTCAATATAGTTCAACTAGCCTTGAACCTTGCCTTGTTTCTCTTTCCATATTAGGTTTTATTTATATAAAATATATAGTTGTACACTTATATTATGTATCTCAAACAGTTTGGAAATAAATTCCTTTTTTTTATCATTAATTTTATCCTCTTCCAAGAATTCTTGAATGAAATTACTGACCATGTCCTATGAAGCCTTATAGTATTTGACTTGATTTTCCAGTAAGGAAATCTATATTCCATGGCTCTAAATCCCCTTTTCTTTAGGCTTAACCTTGTCCATGGTATCATAAGAGAAAATTATCACAACTGACAATATATCACCGAGTCTAGATTTCTTTGTGTCAATCATTTTTTCTTTAGTGGTACATAGGATAGAAGTATCCAAGTCCACTCTCTTTCTCTTTTGAGTTTATTTTACTATTTCCTACTTTATCTTGTTGTAATTTATCTATTCTAGTTCAACAACGTCTTCTAGAGGATCTATAATTGGTCGATCACCCTAGGATAAAATATTCTCCAAACTTCTTGGAGTGTCACTTGCTCCAAAAAAGGATCCTTATCTTTATCTCCTACTTTATGAATGACAACATCCTCCATGGTTAAATCATTGAAACTTATAGGAGGTAGTGGTGTTTTCTGTGGTGGATGTTTTTCATGAGTTTTTTCTATCTATTATTATGTATCATTAGTTGTATTTACTTTATTCTTTGTTGATCGAGCTACTTCTTGTAGGAGACTTTCTTCTTCCTTCCTTTTCTTCTCTTCATCCTCCCATTTTTCCTTTTCCTTAGCTTCCAACCTCTCCTTCTCTTTTCTTTCCCTTTCTTCTAATTTATGTATTTACTTTATTCTTTGTTGATCGGGCTACTTCTTGTAGGAGACTTTCTTGTTCCTTCCTTTTCTTCTCTTCATCCTCCTATTTTTCCTTTTCCTTAGCTTCCAACCTCTCCTTCTCTTTTCTTTCCCTTTCTTCTAATTTGTGTTTCTATTCTTCTTCTTTATTTCTATGTTCTTAATATTTTCTTCTCTATTATTCTTCTTATCTTGTCTTCTCCTCAACTTCTAATCTCTCCTTTTCTTGTAAATCCTTCAAATAATTTTCTTTCTAGCCTCAACTTTAGTTGCAATTCTATTGGATTCTTCTAAAATCTTAGCATATACTTCAACTTTTCTTCTTCTTTTTTCTTTTTTAGTATTTTCCCTCAATTCTTCTTCTTCTTCTTTTTTCCCTATTGTTCTGCTTTTTCCTTCAACTTTGCCTCTTATTCAAGTTGATCTCCTCATCTCTTCTTGGTTACCATTTCAAATTGATCTTTAGTCAATCAATAGTAGTATAGGTCTTTCTACAAGATCAAAAGGTGATTTTAGTATCCATAATGTCATAGTTGAGATTACACATGTCGAATTATGTACTTTTAAGTATAATCTAGCCTTAGTTCCATACATGCAATCAAATACTACCCCATTGCAACTAAAAATTTCATTTATTGAGAATACGCTTATATATTATATATGTTTTTATTTCTTTTATTAGTTAAATCATTTAAAGAAATAATGTTTTTTTTATTAATATAATAATTGATTAGTTTTGTTTTTATTTATTTTGTTAATTAAATTATTTAAAGAAATCAATTTTTTTATTAATATAATAATCATTTTTTTATTAAATAACTATCGTGATATAATAATAGTATTGTGAAAATTAGTTTGGAAAATATATATCATGTGTTAGTCACAGTCAACCTATCAAAACACCTATTATGTATCATCACAATCACTTTGGAATAGTTTTTATGGGTTTTGGAATAGTTTTTATGATAAGATGAATATATTTTGTAACATGACAATCACCTATTATGTGTCATCACAATCACTTTGGAATAGTTTTTATGGGTTTTGAAATAGCTTTTTTTTATGATAAGACGAATATATTCTGTAACATCACATTCACCTTATCTTATGGGATTTGGAATATTTTTATGACTAATCGGAATAGGCATGAAATAGGCATATACATGTATCTCGTGGGAAAATAATAAGAATAGTGTTGTAAAAATTGGTTTGGAAAATGTAGATACTGTGTGTTGTCACAATTAATCGATCAAAATACTTATTTTGTATCATCACAATCACCTTATTTGACTAATGTTAAAACATTTTTTATGATTACATAAAGAGATGAAATAATCATATATATTTATATACAAATATTTTGTGTGAAAATAATGATAATAAGATAAATAAAAATAAAAATAATAAAATAAATATATTTTATTGAAATAATAATTTAAAAACAAATATCATATTGTCACAACATATATGATGATGTCTTTTTAACATTATTTTATGTTAATCCATTTACAATATAGTAATAAAATTAGAAGATATTGATTTTTCTTATATGAAAATTTGGTAAAAAATTCTACAATATGGATCATAGACCTGTAATCCTAACTCTAAACTTTATCATTCACAAAACCCCCTTGAAGATAACTATAGTAATCAAAGGCATCTTCTTTTTGACAAAAATAAAGTCGAACTCTTTTTAAAGGACTTAAAGACCGGATTAAATATTCTATCATATACAAAAAATATTGAAGATATCTATCATAATTTTACAACAACCCTCTATACCTCCATAAAAAAATTATCTATCGAAGCATTGTGTAAAAAGAAGAATAGAATTGCTAACCCTTGGTATGATAACAAGTGCAAACTTTCTAGAAAATCCATTAGGGATGCATGTAATGAGTATTTGAAATATGATAAGATTAATAGATCCAAAGCCATAATTAAAAGGAAAAAAAGGCACTACATAAATAGAAAGTAAGATAATCTTTTGCACCTTTATAATCTAGATCCAATGAAATTTTGGAGGAAAATTCTGACTCATAAAACTAAAGAAAATGTTATGATTCCCCTAATAGATTGGAATTCATACCTTAAAAATATTTTCGAATATCATAATGTCGTGGACAAAATTTCGAAAGTATTTGTAGAAGATGATGTTTTTTCTATATAAGACATAAATTTTGGGGTTAAGTGACTTGCAAATGAAAACGTTAAGGACATCGACGACTGCGAAGATGAAATATTAAAAATTTGAGAGCCCATTATGACCTCACATACACAAGCTCTTCAATTTAGCAGTCAAGTAGGGATTCCCTAGACATTGGACTCAAAGTATCATTGTAACTATTTTTAAAAGTGGGGGTAAAAGCAATCCCTCTAATCATATAAACATTATGATTAGCCCCATTTTATCCAAGCTATATGAAAGTATTTTGGAAAATAATACAAGCATATGGCTAGAAAGCCATGGAAAAAGAGCTAAAGGTTAGGTCGATTTTAGACGTTATTATTCAATTGTGGACCACCTTGTCATGCTTAGGATCATTGTGGAAGAGTGTTGCAAAAATAAAGCCAATCTCCTTTGTTGTTTCCTTGAATTTAGGAAATATTTTGACATTGTCCTAGGACCAACCTTTGGAATAGGTTAGAAGATATAAAATTTCCCTTTGGGTTGAGAAATACTAAGGTGAGGTTGTATGAGAACGTGATTTCCAAGTTTAGGAGCATAGAGGGTTGGTTAAAAGAAATTAACTAAAATACAGAACTCAAGCAAGGCGTCCCTTATCTCCTATCATTTTTGGCATTTACATTGACAAGTTAGAAGATTGTTTGCAAGCCACAGGTTGTGTTGGAATAACTCTTGATAGTATAGTAATAATACTTATTCTCTATGATGATGATATTGTTCTTATGGCAAGGAATATCTATGACCTTAGCAAGAAAATTAGAATCCTCAAGGAATTTTTCTCTAGTACATGTATGCTATCAACATCGACAAAACGAAGGTTATGATAATTATATCCAACAAGATCACCTACGATAATTTTGTATATGACAACAATATCTTGGAGGAAGTGCCTTTGTACAAGTATATTGGATTTGATATTCATCACATTCTCAATTGGAACTATAACATTGAGAAAAAGATAAATGGAGGGTGGAAAGCTTATTACGGGCTTGAAAATAATTGTAAATTAGCATACCTTTGTGTTAGAAAAATAGGACCGTGGAGAAATAAAATAAAACAAATGCGGAAACAAAACACAGAAGATACACAATACAATAGAGACACTAATCCGGATTATTTTTGGCATGAAATGAGATTCGAGATATAATAAATAAATGCATAGAGATATCACAGATATTCAATAATATAACATAAATGTATCAGAGATGCAACCATAAACACAGATATATAGTAATACATGATTTCTATTAATGAAAGAAATGTACAGAGACTGTAAAAATACAGAGTGAAAGACTCGCTAGAATGGTGGTAGCTTATCTCTGAGAAGAGATGTGACGACTCACATTTACAAGAAGATGATTACAATGAGGCTCCAAAGGCCTTTTTATAATAAACAGGAATGCCAAAAACCCTAGACATCTAGAAACCTAACCCTAGGAGATGAAGCGTCAAAAGTCATATGGGCCCCGTTTGGGTAAGTTAGTACATCAACTTCCCGTGGTCATAACTTTTGCATACGATTTCCGTTTTAGGTGTATGGTAGCTCATTAGAAAGGTATCACCGAGGATATTAATTTTGGGGGATCAATAATGCCTTTGAATATTATTTAGAACCTCTATCTCAAAAAAGATTCATTTAGGCCCTCAAAATGGCCCCGAAAGTTAAAACCTGCTAAAAATAGTAAATTGCCAAAATTGCCAGAAAACTGTTTTGAGCCAGTCGGAAAAGGTGGGTGGCCACCAATATCCACCTAGATTAGACATAGATTTATGTGGTTCACCCAGTGTGGGCTACGTCCACAAGAGAAATTGCCAGGTCCTTCCTTTATTATTATCCAACAAATGAAGGGATACAACCTACAACAAACCCGCTATAACTTCCTCTTCTTTCTCTCACAATTTCCTATCTCAAAATACCATATTTTCCATAATGCATAGCCACAATACATTTCCCTCATAAAAAAGGGTTTCCTTCTAGGGAAAAAAACCCTAACATAATTTCTATCGTTATATCTACGACCTTATAATGAATGGTCCATATTTACAATGAAATTACAATATACATTTACAAGGAAATTTTTCCTTCGGGGGATTCGCCCCTAAACCCCCATCGGGGTCCCGCTTTCCCCCAGACCTCGCAGAGGGGGTAACCTCCCTCTTAAATCCCTTGCGTGGAAGCATGTAAATACTTATGGGGTATAAACACAACTAAAAACAAAAGACCTCTAAATCAGAAAGATAATCATGCTCCACATCCAATAATATACCACTTGGAGACTGATCTCAACAACTCCATCACTATTGTATATGATGGAATCTGAACCTTCTTGGACTGGGAAAATTTCTCATATTCATATTCATTCTTGAATACCAATGGAAACTAATCAGGAACTCAATTTCTCCCTGGTTAATCCTTTTGTTAACATATCTACAGGATTCTGGCTAGTGTGTATTTTTTCCAAATTCAAATGTCCATCTTCCAAGGAAGATTATATGAAGTGGTACGTCAACTGTATATTCTTATCATTTGAATGGAAGACTGAGTTATTTGCAAGATGAATTTCACTCTCATTGTCATAGTACAACCTTCTATTCTCCTGCTTCTTTCCCAATTCCTCCCTAAACCTCTATAACCAAATCATCTCTTTACTAGCCTCTGTAGTAGTAACATACTCTGCCTCTGTTGTTGAAAATGCAACAAACTTTTGTAATTTTGAAATCCAACTTACTTCTATTCCACCTATAGTAAAAACATACCCTGTGGTTCTCCTCCTGCTATCTTTATCACCTGCCATATCTGAATCAACATATCCGTATGGAAAAGTGTCTGAATCTCCAAAACATAATGCATAAATACCAGTGCCTCTCAAATACATGAGAATCCACTTTATTTCCTCCCAATGTTATTTACCTAGATTTTTCATATACCTTCTCACAACTCCCATTGCATGTGAAATATCTGGTCTTGTGCAAACCATTGCATACATCAAGTTGCCAAATGCTGATGAATAAGGGATCCTAGACATGTATTCTATCTCCTCATGTGTTTTGGGACACATTTCCTTAGTTAATTTGAAATGGATGGCTAAAGGTGTACTAACTAGTTCTACATTCTGCATTCTAAACCTCTCCAACACCTTCTTTATGTAGTCATGATGCAGGAGCATCACCAACATCAAGCGAGCCAATGCGAAAGCAAAAGACAACTGGACAAGCGCCAACGCAAATTTTGAAATTACCTTGAAGTTATTGCACGATATTAAATGAAGCCATTAAGAAGAAGCACACTTGTATAATGTAAACGGACGTTGAGTGGTTGCTCTCATCCTTAGTAGGTAGAAGGCATTTATGGTAGTTAATGTAAAGTAGATAGAATTCAATTCTAGATTAGACAGTTTTAGAACGCAAGAGGGAAACGGGATATAGACACCCTCATTGTGTATTGTATCATTAGATTGAAGCATCAGAAGAGAAGAGAGCATGAGCATGCAGAGAGTTGTGTAAGAACATCCATGTACAGATATTTGGATTAATACAAAGAGGTTGATTCAAATTCATGGTTTTTGTGTTTGTTCTCTGTGTATTGATGTTGAATGATATGCTCATGAATGTTTGCTTCCTGTTATACATTTTCTTTATATGTTGTGTATATGATTTCATGTTTGAGTTTGAAGTCTGAGAGGAAAGGGTAATGGAATGAGTTTCAATTGTTTCTCTATCTGAGCAAGATTTCCTGCAAGGAGTGTAGTTGAAGTGTCTGCAAGGAGTGCGTTGACAAAGAACTCAGGTAGTTTATCTTTTGTTCTCATTCACATAGAAGTGCAGTTGGGCACAGGAGTCGTGCAAGGAGTGTGCAGGCCAAGTGAAGCCTCAGGTTTGTAAACCTGAGTGAAGAAGTTAGAGACTGCTGCTGCAGGTGTGCACAGGGTCAAAAGAATTCACACACTTGAAAGTGTTTGGAAATCTGCCGCAAGGAGTGCATGCAAGTGTTTTCCTAAAAGACGCAGAGTCGTGGAAAGTTCAAAAATTTGAAGCCTTCAAAGTCGTTGAAGGGAGACAAAGATACCAAGTCTCGAAAGTTTGGAAGGAAGGCGTAGAGACGTCGAACCCAGGAGGTCCTCAGAGGGAAGAGACGGGCAGTCCGAATTCTCTAAGGAGGATTCACGAAGTCCCGCGAGCTGTTAGAACTCACGGAGGAGCAGGGGAGTTATGGTGAAAGCATCGAAAGGCTCCAAGCTCAGGAGGAGTAGGACCGTAGATCCAAGCCACAGGGGTCGTTGGATTTACCTGTGGTTGGCCATATCGGGGTGTCGGGGGTGGAAGTCCCGTAAACATTGCAATGGGAATCGCGATATTCTGAAACGCGATATCCCGATAGTCAAAGGATTGTGTGGGCCACAGAAGAGTCAGTGAGTGGACAGGTGGAAAACTATTTCGAGGTTTCAGAAAGTGAAGTTCCAAAAAAAACATTGCATTTGGATTTGCGATATCGCGAAGTCCAAAGTGATGACGGGCAAAAGGAACGTTGAAAATTCAACTGCGCGAGTATATCAGAGTTTCGATAATTTGAGATTCGGGAGTCGGGGAAGCAAGCCACTCGACATCGTGATCATCGAAATCGCGATAAGGAAAATCCCGAAAGGGAAAGAGAAGGGTCAACGTTGACTGGTTCGGGTTTCGGGGATTCGAGAGACCATCGCTTGACCACAGGATTCACGAAGTCGTGAAGTCCGATCTCCCAAGTGTAAAGAGGGGATCTCATGATAGGTTGTTGTGGGTGCAGATTTCCCGATAGGGAAATAGAAGGACCATTTAGAGTTCTTCGGGCTAGTGAAAAAGGGAAAGATCCTGTGCTGACGTGGACCTTTCGACCTGCGGGTTGTGGAGGGAGCGTGCATTGGTGTCAGTTTGGTATCAGAGCCCAGAAAGGTTCTTTGCTTTCTGTAGCAGAGGGAAAGAGGATTCATGATGCCGCCAAAGAGAAGGGACAGACAAACACCCGATCCACCAGAGGATAGGGAAATGCCAAGAAGAAGAGGCAGGAAGATGACAGATCCAGCCATGGAGAGAGTAATGCATGATCTACGAGCCATACTCGAAGACATGGAGACAATACAAAGACGTATAGTCAGTGCGAGGGATCTTAGTGATTCCAAAAGAGAATTTGAGGTTGAACGTGGCGAGGAAGTTGCAGCTGAAGATGCAACAAATGAACGTTTGATCAGAGCTATTGCAAGGATGGGTGCAAGAGCGAAGATGGACATTCCAGTTTATGAGGGAAATCTGGATGAAGAGGAGCTTCTAGACTTGATTAGATCTCTGGACACATACTTCAACTATGAAGATGTCGAAGAAGACAAGAAAGTCAAGCATGCTGTCACGAGGTTAAAGGAACATGCAACATTGTGGTGGGATGAACTACAAACTGACAGACGCTGCAAGGGAAAGAAGAAGATCAAAAGCTGGGATAGAATGATTGTGAATATGAAGGAGAAATTCATCCCCAGGGATTTTCAAATTACTCTGTTCAAGAGGATGTAGAACCTGAGACAGAAGCTGATGACAGTGAAAGAATACACTGAGGAATTCTACAAGATGAACATCAGGGCAGGTCATCGGGAAAGCAATGATGAAAAGGTTTCCAGATACATGAATGGTCTGAGATATGATATTCAGGATGAGATGAGCATGGTAACCATCTGAATGGTGGAAGATGCTTATCATATGGCTCTGAAAGCGGAAGAGAAACTGAGCCAAAAGAAGAGTCAAAGAGGTCGAGGTAGAAGTCAGCCTAGAGGAAAATCAATTGCCCAGGATAAATATCAGAAGCCCAAGGAAGACTAGAATAAACCTCAGACTCGAACTGAGAGAGGTGGAACCTCACAGTGAGGGCAATATGCTGACCAGAGAGGACAAGATACTGAGCAAAGAGGAGATTATGCTGACAATAATACTTTTCCTCGTACTAGAGGTAGGGGAAGAGGAAGAGGTGGAGTAATAACATGCTTCACATGTGGAAATAATGGGCACAAGTCTTACGAGTGTCTAGATAAAAAGAAGGAGATTGGAGAAGCTCACATCGCCGAAGCACAAAGGTGAGATGTTGAGGCAGAAGACGCTGAAGGCGGAAGATCATTGATGATGTGAAAGGCTCTTTTGACACCAGAGAAGGAGGTGGAGAGTTCAGTCCAAAGGACCAGACTTTTTCAGACTGCTTGCAAGACCAAGGACAGGGTATGCAAGGTTATTGTAGACAGTGGTAGCATGGATAATCTCATTTCTACAGAGATGGTAGAGAAGCTGGAGCTGGAGACGATTGATCATCCAAGCCCGTACAGAATTTCATGGCTACAAAAAGGACATCAGGTAACTGTCACTAAACAATGTTTAGTTGAATTCAAGATAGGGGGATATAATGATAAGATATTATGTGATGTCATTCTTATGGATGTTTGTCATCTATTGTTGGGTAGACCATGGCAATATGACAAGAATGTGATTCATGATGGGAGAATGAACACATACACCCTAGAGAAGAATGGGAGGACACACATGTTGCTTCCAATTAAGGATAAGGAGGTAAAGCCGGAAGTAAGCAACAAAATACTTCTCATGAGTGGGAAGGAACTTCTTACGGAGGTCAAGAAGAAGGAGGATCCATAGTTCATAGTGGTCAGGAAACCAAAGATTTTTTTGACCAACACAAGGGTGGATGATTTACCAGAAGAAATTCAGGAACTGCTGGAAGAGTTTGCTGATATAGTAGTGGATGAATTACCTCATTCGTTGCCACCAATTAGAAGCATGAGTCATCATATTGATCTCATACCAGGAGCCAGTTTACCAAATAAAGCCGCGTACAGATTGATGCCACAAGAGAATGAAGAGGTCAAAAGACAAGTCCAGGAGTTGTTGGACAAAGGTTTGGTCAGAGAAAGCTTGAGTCCATGTGTTGTTCCAACAGTACTCAGTCCGAAGAAAGATGGAGGCTGGAGGATGTGTACTGACTCAAGGGTGATTAACAAGATAACCATCAGGTACATATTTCCATTGCCAAGGATGGATGATCTGATGGATTGCTTGAGTGGAGCAAAGTATTTTTCAAAGATTGATTTGAAGAGCGGTTATCATCAAATCCGCATGAGAGAAGGTGATGAATGGAAGACAACATTCAAAAAAAACGAAGGGTTGTATGAATGGCTTGTTATGCCGTTTGGCTTAAAAAATGCACCAAGTACCTTCATGAGGTTGATGAACGAAGTCCTGAAGGAGTTCATCGAAAAATTTGTCATTGTGTATTTGGATGACATACTGGTTTACAGTAAGATAGTGGCAGAGCATCTGAAGCATTTGGCTACAGTGATGCAGAGGTTACAGTAGGAGAAGTTGTTGATAAACATGAAGAAGTCCTCATTCATGAAGACATAGCTCATTTACTTGGGATTTGTTATCTCTACAGATGAGTTGAGGATGGATCCAGATAAGGTGGAGGTAATCAAGAATTGGCCATCACCAAGGAATGCTTTTGAGGTGAGAAGTTTTCACGGATTGGCTAGTTTCTACCAGAAGTTCATCAGGAATTTCAGTGGAATTAGCGCAGTGATGATGGATAAAGTGAAGAAAAGACATAAGTCTTTTCACTGGACAGAAGAGGTTGAGAAGAGATTTAATCTG
The DNA here is from genome assembly GCA_000966675.3 of Picea glauca. Lineage (NCBI taxonomy): Eukaryota > Viridiplantae > Streptophyta > Pinopsida > Pinales > Pinaceae > Picea > Picea glauca. The sequence goes on from JZKD02S2121599.1 coordinate 321,962, forward strand.
TTGAAGAGGAAGATCACAGAACAACCGGTTCTGGTATTGCCGGATTTCCAGAAGACATTTCAAGTGAAATGCGATGCAAGTGGATTTGAAATCGGGGAAGTCTTGAGTCAGGAAGACAGGCCGATAGCATACTTCAGCAAGAAGCTAAATGAAGCGAAAGTGAAATACTCCACTTATGATAAGGAGTTTTACACTATCATACAGGTATTGAAGAAATGGAGGCATTACTTGATCCCAAAAGAATTTTTCTTATACAATGACAATCGTGCATTGCAGTTTGTGACTCAACAGGAGAAGTTGAATCAAAGACATGTCAAATGGGTTGAGTATATGTAGAATTTCACTTTTGTGATTAAACATATTTCTGGTACTGCTAACAAAGTTGTTGATGCTTTGAGCAGGAAGTGTTTGCTGTTGCAGGAGTTCTGAGTCAGAACGTTGGGTTTTGATGATCTCAGGGACATGTATGCAGATGATCAAGATTTTAAGGAGGCGTACGAAGCAACTGAGAATCCAATTCTCAGGGATAGAAGCCAGTGGATAGAATACATGATCCAGGAAGGATTACTGTGTAGAGGTAATCAGTTGTGTATTCCGAAATGCTCCATGAGGAAGAATCTATTGAAGGAGAAACACAATGGAGGATTGGTAGGGCACTTTGGTCACAACAAGACGTTCACAAAATTAAATGAGTCATATTTTTGGTCGGGAATGCGAGCAGACGTCAAGAGATTCGTGAATATATGCAGAATTTGCCAGCATTCGAAGGGAAGGAGGCAGAATGCGGGATTTTATCAACCATTGCCCGTACCAGAGAGGCTGTGAGATGCAATTAGCATGGATTTTTTATTGGGGTTGCCAAGAACACAAAGAGGTCTTGATTCATTCTTTGTGGTAGTGGATAGATTTTCCAAGATGGCGCACTTCATTCCATGTCAGAAAACCAGTGACGCAACTCACATTGCGAACCTGTTTTTCAAAGAGGTCATTCGACTTCATGGTTTTCCAAGGAGTATAGTTTCATATCGAGATACAAAGTTCATAGGGAAGTTTTGGAGGACCTTATGGAAAAAGCTGGGAATTAACTTGTTATTTAGTTCAGCTTATCATCCTCAGACGGATGGACAGAAATAAGTGGTGAACAGAAGTCTGGGAGACTTGCTGAGAAGCTTGGTGACAGAACACCACAGTCAGTGGGACCACATATTACCATAGGTATTGTTTTCTTATAACGACTTAGTCAACAGAAGAACATGGAAAAGTCCATTTCAAGTTGTCTATGGCATGCAGCCGAGAGGAATTTCTAAATTGAGGGATTCAGAACAGACTGCGACTAGGAGTGCTAGTGCAGAAGAGTTCGCAGAGGTGATGAAACAACTTCACATCCAGGTGAAGGAGCGACTATAGAGTTCAAGCCAGGAATACAAACGTAGAGCAGAACAACACAAAAGAAAAATTCAGTTTGAGGTTGGTGACTTGATTCTGGCACATTTGAGAAAGGAAAGGTTCCCGAGAGGGACATATAATAAATTAAAAATGAAGAAAATTGGGCCATGTAGGGTCTTGAAGAAATTTGGGGCGAATGCTTACGATATTGAATTACCTGATGAGATCGAAATTTCTCCGATATTAAATATCTCAGATTTGTACCCATATAAGGCTGAAGAAACAGAAACAAAAAATGAGCAGCCAGTGATCCAGTGGCGAAAGCAGATGCTAGTTGCAGAGAAGACACAGATGGAGCACATAATGGACAAGTGAGTAAGAAAAAAGACCAACAGAAAGCAATACTTTGAGTATCTGGTCAAATGGGAGGGCCATCCAGTTGAAGATGCCAGCTGGGAGAATGAAGTAGAGATACAGAGGCATGGACAAACCGTGCAAGAGCTCATGGACAGGATCCCATGAAATTTTCAAGCGAGGAAGTATGATGCAGGAGCATCGCCAACATCAAGCGAGCCAACACGGAAGCAAAAGACAGCTGGACAAGCACCAGCGCAAATTTTGAAATTACCTTGAAGTTATTGCATGATACTAAATGAATCCATTAAGAAGAAGCACACTTGTATAATGTAAACGGACCTTGAGCGGTTGCTCTCATCCTTAGTAGGTAGAAGGAATTTATGGTAGTTAATGTAAAGAAGATAGAATTCAATTCTAGATTAGACAGTTTTACAACGCAAGAGGAAAACGAGATATAGACACCCTCATTGTGTATTGTATCATTAGATTGAAGCATCGGAAGAGAAGAGAGCATGAGAATGCAGAGAGTTGTGTAAGAACACCCATGTACAAATATTTGGATTAATACAAAGAGGTTGATTCAAATTCATGGTTTTTGTGTTTGTTCTCTGTGTATTGATGTTGAATGATATGCTCATGAATGTTTTCTTCCTGTTATACATTTTCTTTATATGTTGTGTATATGATTTCATGTTTGAGTTTGAAGTCTAAGAGGAAAGGGTAATGGAATGAGTTTCAATTGTTTCTCTATCTGAGCAAGAGTTCCTGCAAGGAGTGTAGTTGAAGTGTCCGCAAGGAGTGCGTTGACAAAGGACTCAGGTAGTTTAGCTTTTTTTCTCATTCACATAGAAGTGCAGTTGGGCACAGGAGCCATGTAAGGAGTGCGCAGGCCAAGTGAAGCCTCAGGGTTGTGAACCTGAGCGAAGAAGTTAGAGACTGCTACTGTAGGTGTGCGCAGGGTCGAAGGAATTCAAACACTTGAAAGTGTTTGGAAATCTGCCGCAAGGAGTGTGTGCAAGTGTTTTCCTAAAAGATGTAGAGTCGTGGAATGTTCAGAAATTTGAAGCCTTCAATTTTATTGAAGGGAGACAAAGAAACCAAGTCTCGAAATTTTGGAAGGAAGGCGTAGAGACGTCGAACCCAGGAGGTCCTCAGAGGGAAGAGACGGGCGGTCAGAATTCTCTGAGGAGGATTCGCAAAGTCCCGTGAGCTGTTAGAACTCGTGGAGGAGCAGGGGAGTTACGGTGAAAGCGTTGAAGGGTTCTAATCTCAGGAGGAGTAGGACCATAGATCCAAGCCACAGGGGTTGTTGGATTTACACGTGGTTGGCCATATCGGGGTTTCGGGGGTGGAAGTCCTATAAACATTGCAACGAGAATCGCGATATTCTAAAACATGATATCCCGACAGTCAAAGGATTGTGTGGGCCATAGAGGAGTCAACGAGTGGATAGATGGAAAACTATTTCGAGGTTTCGAAAAGTGAATTTACGAAAAAAACATTGCATTTGGATTTGCGATATCGCGAAGTCCGAAGTGCCGATGGGTGAAAGGACCGTTGAAAAGTCAATTGCGTGAGTATATCGGAGTTTCGACAATCCAAGATTCGGGAGTCGAGGAAGCAAGCCACTCGACATTGCGATCGTCGAAATCGTGATAAGGAAAATCCCGAAAGGGAAAGAGAAGGGTCAGCGTTGACTGTTTTGGGTTTCGGGGATTCGAGAGGCCATCGCTCAACCACAAGATTCACGAAGTCGCGAAGTCCGATCTCCCAAGTGTAAAGAGGGGATCCCATGATAGGTTGTTGTGGGTGCAGATTTCTCGATAGGGAAATAGAAGGACCATTTAGAGTTCTTTGGGCCAGTGAAAAAGGGAAAGATCTCATGCTGACATGGACCTTTCGACCTACGGGTTGTGGAGGGAGCGTGCGTCAGTGTCAACTCACCCTGAGATAATGTCAATTTGTGATTTTTCTTATCTCTTGTTATTCTCATACCAAGGATTTTCTTTGCAGCACCCAAATACTTCATCACAAATGAATTAGCTAATTTTTTCTTGATCACATTTATATCTTGCATATTAGACCCTGTAACAAGCATGTCATCTACATACAATAGAAAGATAATATAGCTTCCATTTTCTATCTTTTTGAAATAAATAAGGTGATCAGAATGACATCTACTATAACCTTGTTCTGTCATAAACCTGTCAAACTTAAAATACCACTTCCTTGGAGCTTTCTTTAGGCCATACAATATCTTCTTCAAACTGCATACCAAATTCTCCTTTCCTTTGAACTCATACCCCTATGGCTGTTGCATATAAATCTCTTCCTCCAAATCCCCATGGAGAAAATTTGTTCTAACATCTAATTGTTCAAGATGCAAATCTTCTACTAGCACAAGACTTAAAATAGTCCTAATTGAAGTCATTTTAACAACATGAGAACATATTTCATCAAAATCAATACATTTATTTTGTGCGAACACCTTTACAACAAGTCTATCCTTGTACCACTTTATTCCTCCAGCTTCTTCCTTCAACTTGTAAACCCATTTATTCTGCATTGCTCTTTTTCCTACAGGAAACTAAAGCAAGTCCCAAGTATGGTTATTTACCAAGGAATCCATTTCCTCTTTCATGCCTTCCTCCCACTTCTTTTTGGTGTCTACCTGCATTGCCTCTTCATAACATTTTGGTTCACCAAAATCAATCAACAATAAATAATACAATGAAGGAGAGTATCATTCAGGGGGTATAATTAACCTGGTATATTTTTTAACAACACTTGTAGGTGTTTGAGGTACCTACTGCTCTTGTTGTTGTACATTTTGATTTTCTGGTTCCTTTGGAATTTCTTTTTCAGTGATCACATCAAGCACTGTGTATTCTTGTTTTTCTTTTTCTTGTTTCTTTCCCTGCAGTTGATCTTTGTACATGACCTTATCATTGAATATGACATCTCTACTCCTAATGATTTTGTTATTTTCATAATCCCATAAGTGATAACCAAAATCATTAACACCGTATCCAATAAAGGTACACTTCTTGGATTTTGCCTCAATCTTTGTTCTATTTTCTTTATCAATATGGAAAAGTGCTTTAAAACCAAAAGTTTTCAAAAAAGAATAGTTAACCTTTTTTCCTATCCATTCCTCCTCTGGAATTATACCATCCAAAGAGCTTGAAGGTCCCATGTTTATTAAGTAAACAACAATATCTACATCATCTTCCCAGAACTGTAAGGGAAAACCAACATGCAATCACATACTCCTTGCACACTTCATGATTGTCTTGTTCATCCTTTCTGACAAACCATTTTCTTGTGGTGTTCTTGGAAATGTCTTCTCTTTATGAATCCCATGGTATGAATAGTAATAATCAAACTCCTTGTTGCAATATTCACCTCCATTATCTAATCCGAGACACTTCAAACTTTTACCTGTCTCATTCTCAACCAAAGCTTTCCATTTCTTAAAAGTATAAAAAACATTAGACTTTTGTCGAATGCAATAAACCCAAGTTTTTTTAGTGAATCATCAATAAAAGTAACATAATAATGAGATCCAACAACAGATGATACCTGAGCTGGTCCCCATACTTCTGTATGCACAAGCTATAAACTTTCATTCTTCTTTTATTTTCTGACTTTGAGAAATTTGACTCTCTTATGTTTTCCATAAACACAATGCTCACGGAAGTCCAAATCAATTTGTTTAAGATCTGGAAATAGATTTATTTTGTGAAGTATCTGCATTCCCTTCTCACTCATGTGTCCCAACCTATGATGCCACAGTGTTGTATCCACTCCTATAGAAGCTAAAGAGATAGAAGAGTCAGTATTACCAATACATAAATACAATGTACCTACCTTCTCTCCTTTTTCTATCACCAATGATTCTTTGATGACCTTCCACATCTTATCTGTAAATATGGATATATTGTTAGGAACCAAATATCAATATAGTATAGAAAAACCTCAGAATAAGTACTCAATGCCTTGAAAAAGAGAAAATCTCAGATAATAAGCCTCTTCGAGGGGGCAACCTCCTTATGCCCACATAAATGTACAATTCCAAGATGATTCCAAATGAAAATGTCTCCTTGGTATATATAGGAGACTAGGAGGTATAATTACAACTAATGGAATAAAGCTGACATAAATAAAATAACATTACTACATATATATGACTGATAATGCAAGCCAGGGTTGTCTAATTGATTCATGGAGGTTTAATTCTTGCATTTGGAAGACTTTATTTCTGAGCATTAGTCAATCGGTTTACTGAAATGCCTTGTAATGTGAAATATCTTTTACTTGTTGAACTCCCTAGAGAACTATTTTGAGGAATAAATTTAAATATTTCTTAGACTTTGAGATTTCTGAGTATGACATTTTTGGAGTGTTCTCATCATATTCCTTTTCAGCTTTAAATGAAATTCTCATTTAAATTTCTCCAAAGTGATCAACCCCATTTCACTCTTTTTCTTGTGAGAAAATATGTTTACATCTTAGGCTTGCATGTGTTTCAGAGGGATTCTATAAAGCATATATTTATTTTTATATTGATACCTTTCTTTATATTTTTATTGTTAAGAAGTTGCTTGGTCCATTTCTAGGAAAATGTTGCACTCAAGGAGAAATATGGTTATCAAGAACCATTTTATATAAAACTAAAGCAATAAAGGATTTGTGGTTTGTTGTTTAGAATTCTCCCATTTGACAGTCCAGTCCAAGAACATCAACTAGATATTTTATAAAAATAGAGAGGAGTACCACCTCTTAAAAACCACAGGGGGGGGTTTCCTCATGATGTGTTGTTGATATATTGAACAATATGAAATTCAAAAGTTCCTTAATCATATTTATTGAGTCATGTGATGACTTGAATGTTGGTGTTGTTCCTGGATTGATTCTAAGGCTCAAAGAATAATGTTAGGCATCACATGTTTAAAATGAAGTGTTTTTATGAGTTCTTTTTTATACCTTCAGTTTTATGAGAAATAATCTTTAAATGAAATTAATGATAAGACAATATGGAGGCTGTATCTCGTTATTTGAGTCATAATTATAGTGTCAAATGATGTAGAAATGATTTACAAAAATGTGAAAACAAAGTCAGGTATAAAGTACAGATAAGTCTCACCTTGTTTGGAGTAGAAGAAGAGTAGAAGATGCACCCTTGAAAAGAGATAAAAATGAAGTAATTCACACAGATCACAGGTCTCGTTTTACTCACAATAATAGAGGAAACATTGTTACTGAATGAACTTCTGATATATATGATCACAATAGATGTAGTACTAAATTGTAATCATTCACTCTTTAAGAACTATAGAAAGAAATTCAGAGAAATGGAAAAATAGAGGAAACACATAACTCAAATTGAATGAAACTTAGAATATATATCTACACTTGTATTAATATTCAAAAATGTTTCTCTTTTACATTCGTCAAGAAGCCCCCCCCCTTGAATAGATCTAAAACATATCTATTTATACATAAATTGTCTCAATTGAAAATCGTTGTACTTCCTATAATATCTGCCTAAAAACAAAATACAATCTGAATGAAATAACAACATGCATATAGTGTTGAGATGTGTTGGTGCTTCATCTGCCCCTTCATTTTCTCGTGAATGCTCTCTTTTTCCTTTGTTATTTAAAATAGGTACACATGTTCATTAAGGACACCACAATCATTTGCCTTACTATCTTTTCCATTTTATCTTGTTTCAATTTGTCTCTTCGAATGCATTCATCAGGATAAATAATTGCAGTTGAAGATTGGGGGGGGGGATAATTAGACAGGTAGTTCAGCGTTGGCTCATTATGGGATGGATAACGGTTAAGAATAGGATGATGTGGGGACATGTGACCAATAAAGAGGTGGGATGAGTGGATGCAAGAATGTAGGTGGTAGGGATAGATGAGGTAAGTAATGTGTAGAGTGTGATAGGTTGGAGGGTTAAAGGTAGAGTGGGTGGAGGAAGTGGATATTGTGTATGTTTTTTCATTTTCTCCCAACTACACTCACTTTTCTCTACTCATTGCATTGGGTGCACATGTGCATCAATGCTACCACAAATCTTGAAGGATCAACCCTTTCATTCAATTCAAAGGTGGACATATTATTTTGTATTTGTGGCAGCTTCTCCTAGATCTTGTTCACTTCTTCGACGGTGACCTGATATTGTGAAATTGGATTAACCAATAATTCATTGATTTTGAGTAAATCGATTTGGTTCATCTGTTGGATGGGTGGTTTAATAGTTTCCTTGTTCTTTATGGAGCTTTGCTGGTTCATTTCTATTTCAATCTGCCCCAATGCCTCTGAGATATTATTTCCTTCAAATTCAATCAAATTTTTATTTATTAAAGACAATGCCTCCAGACAAGCCTCTTTTGCATCTCTGGAAATTTTCTTTCCTTCTTCTAGATTTGTTTCTCAGGATTTTAGGGCCATTTCTTCTTTTACTTGTTTAGAATGTGAGAGAGGGGTAAGACCATGGATATTATCTCTCTGCTTCCATACGATAACTTCCTGAAATTTAGAACTGGATGCACTTGCTTCTTTTTCCTTGACATAAATACTTTTTAGAGAAAGGTTTACTACCTCATAGCATTTATGAATAGCATCTACTTTTTGATAGAGCTCCTGGTGGGCAACTTCTAGCTTCTCATTGATTTCTGATGCTTGTGTTTTGAAGGTAGTAATATCTATTTTTTTGTTCTCTATTAGGGTCAATTTGGCCTATAGCTGCTCAATCAAATTGCCACGTTCAGTGATCAAACCTTTGTTGGTATGTGAACTATGGTAGGGAAGCTCAAGGATATCATGCAACTACTTCATTTGATGCTGATAAGTAGCCCTGATTTGTTCAATGTCCTGGTTCATTCGACTTCTAACAGTCTGTTATGTACTATGTATCTCATTCTACAATTTCTCTACCAAGAGGCATTTCTATTGCAGTTGTTCGGTTAAATTGTCCATTGACCATTGATTGACAGTGGAAAAAGAACCTAGTGAATATGCAACTTCCTTTGAAAACTTAGGATCATCTTGATCTTTCCCATCATACACCAATATTTATCTTTTGGTGACTACTCCATCCTTTTGGTGAGATTCTCTTTTTACAATAGTTTTTCATTTCTTGCTGAAAAAAAAACATGAGGGAGGCATATCTTCAGGTAAGATAGGAGTAAGGTCAGTTACATGAATGAGTTCAGAACTAGGATTTCCAAAGCTGGTCTGTAAAGGGGTTAATGATGTAGTAGGAGAAATAAGTTTTGTGGAATGTTCATGTCTTGTTGTATTTGGGGTTCCAACACAAGTAGCTAGAGTTGAATGAGGAACAACTCATTCCAGATTCATGAAAGATTCAAACCGAGATAACACTTGTGGACCATTCAGTCTTGACAATGATGTTTTTATTTCTTGAAACAATTTTTCTGGACTTTTTGGGGCTTCTTCAATTGTGTGATTAGTGGAGAAACTTGGCTCAGATCCCATGGTTTTAGCTTCCTGTGAAGAAGGTAGGGGTTTTGACTCTCCTTGCAATATCTTTGGTAGACTATTCCGTCTATGCTTTTGGAAGCTGAGGAAACCAACCTATTGGTTGGGGGCAGAGTTTGGAATCTTCTTTGAACTTACTCATAAGATCTAACTCCCCTGAACATATCGTCATAAGGATAATTCTCATGGATGTATCGCTTCATGTTAAATTGAGCCAAATAATTTTCCACTATCTTATGTGGATCATGCTTCTTGAATTCAATGTCAACTAATTTGACATCCTCCAGGGTTTTGACCTCAACTTTAGAATGACCAAAATCTAATAATGTGAACATACCAACTTGAATGGGAAAAGTTGGCCAAACCTTTTTCTTAGCTACTTTCAAATCCTTGTTGATACCTCCTACTACTATTTGGTATGCCACTTCTCTGCATACCATCATGTCATGTAAAAAATGTGGGAGGGAATGAGGACGAACAAAACAACCAAATAATCTAATGTAGGAGAAATTTTCCTCAAGAACCACTATGCAAATTTTCCTAAATTCCCCATAATTTTTTCTGAAATCCTGGGTGGTAGGTGGCCATAGATAGCTATGTGAACAGGTACCACTATGTTGTGATAGATTTCATAAAATAGATCTTTGTAATTTTCTTCCCATAATTTGGAGTGGTAGAAATATATTGGCTCGGAACTGGTCGGGGTCCAACTCCAGTTCATCAGGGGGAATGGGTTCATGAAACAAATGGTGTCCATAATATATGTTGACATGTAAAAAGGAGCAATTTTCCCCTTTGAATTTGACGATTGATACTCAACAATTTCCTTGGCCAAATTATTATATAACATTATCCCAATTGAAGGTATAACCCTCCGCTACTTCATTCATTATGGATACCCACTCAACTGAGAAATTAATAGGGTTCTTCTTCCCAAACAAATGAAATAGAATCATGGCTATATATAACATATGAGCATATAATGATGTCATGGCATACATACCATGAGCATCAGCTCTGAATTTTTTGGATGTCCCCACCAGGTCTTGATTATATCATGACCATTTCTATTGTATTGAGTGCATTCTCTTCTCTCAAAATCTAGAAGAAATGCTACACTGTAAGTTTATTTAGGGGTAGGGGAAATCTTGTACATTACTTGTAGATTTTTCGGTTAGAAAGAGATGACGAAAATCTACTGGTGGTTGATGATACTTCTAGTTTGGATGTTGACATGTTCCAAATCCTAATTTATCATGTCATTGTAGGGTATAATTCTAGGCCATGAAATGATCTTATGCATCTCTGATTGTTCTATCGTTCTAATCTTGGATGAAAAGGACTCATCATCTTCGTCAGCAGATTCTTCTGGAAAATTAATAATCTCATGCTCTAAGATATCAAAAACCTGCTTCTAAGACTTAATGGCATCTGTAACTCATGGAGTTGTGTTTGATAGAACATCTGCATTTGGATTGGAATCATCACCTAATGCATCAAGCTTCTTTGCATCTTTTAATGGCGCCATAATCCTCAAGGAAATATAATTATCTTACCTGTAACAAGAGAAGTCTGTAAGCTCTACACTGAATAAAAAACTGGTAATTGCAAATGGTAAAATGATTTTGAAATTCAAAGTGTTTTATTAAAAATGTCTACCGATCTTCATATAGATATACTAACAAATAATTTATTAAAAACTTAATGGAATTTATTACCTCGTGATTCACAATATTTATTTGAAATCATTAACCTTAATCAATCATAAATGTCATTAATACTTCGATGGTTGTGCATTCAGAAGGTCAGGATGTGACAATATGGAAATCTCCTGAAGTTCGAACTTGCAGAGTGATTAAATAATACTTAATCATGATTAACCTAAGTTATTAACTGTTTTATTAACCCTTTAAAACACTTTTTACTTTTAGTAATTATTGTAGCTCAACACTTTGATGGTTTGGAGGTTCATGAACTTGATTTTGTTAAAACTCTCGAAGGGTGATCTCTCAAAGTGGCGTGGAAGAGATGATGTCATTGTTGATCATGTGTTAAGAAAAGAGAGGTGCTACATGTCACTTGAAAACATGTGAATCATCTGTTGTAAATGTAAAAAATAAGTGCCATGTCTCAACTCGAGAGAAATATTTAAAAGACACATGTCCCTTCGATGTGTCCATAAGTCCTTTAGGAATTATCATGAGTGGCTATCTTCGGGACTTCAGAGTTTTGGGGTTTTTGTTGTTTATCTTTGTTGGAACATCCGAAGCGCGGAGCTCTGAATCTACCGTTAGAGACTTTCTTTTTAAAACTCAGGAAACTTCTAAATTTCAGAGATCATTATGATCGTTCGATCAAATTAAGGTAACTCATCGACGTTAGATATTGTAAGCGCCTTATTGATAAATAACAACCATTGGATTTATTTTAAGATTAAAAGGAAACTTTTTAAGTTTTTTAATTTTTTGGGTAAAATGTTTATTTCTAAGAGGAAAAATATAAAGTTCAAATATCATAATTATACGTGTTCTAACATAGGCTCCATTTGGGGATTTTGGCCGCTTGTGAGGCGCGAAAGAACAGTATACCAAGTTCCTTTATTGGGTAAATGGAGTCATTATTTTTTTCTGAAAAAAACATTTTCTAGTTGTATTTAAGAATTGATCATACATAGAAAAATGAAACTAACCCAACCTCAAAAACCTTCGAAACATACTTAATTATTGATCTGAAGTTAGGCTATTTCAAATTTCCTTTTCCTAAAAATGATTTCAAAATTGTTTAAGATAATCAAAATAATTTTAACTAAAATATGAGGCTTCGACCGACTTTGTTTTCTTCAAGGTTAAGCAAATGTAACATATTTATTTAGGGAATACCTAATTGGTTTAGGATGCAAATATCACTGGAAATAGAACTATATAACAGAGTATTATGTATGGATATATATGACAACCTTACATATATCATAGACATTGCTTCACTACCAGTGAGCCTGTTCAGTACCTCGATGAAGTTATCTACTTCTCTCATCCAATTTCCTTTCACCACTTCAATTAACACTTTTGCATTTCACTGAGATGGGGGAAGTCAAATTATGAATTTCCTTTCACCATTTGTCTTGGACAAGATGGAGATAATCAAATTATGAATTTCCTTTCATCATCTGTCTTATATTTTAATATTTTGAAGTGAGGGAAATTAATTTGTATGTAACATACAAGGGATGATATCTGTTTAAATTCTTTAGATTGAAAAGAATGTCTATCAATAGTTTTAAGAATATTATGAAACCAACTTTCTACCATTTTTCAATACACCTTCACCTATAGGTAATTTTTTTATGGCAATTTTAATCTTTCCAGGGATCAACCTTGAGTGAATTAGTCAGTTTAAAGTCCAATATCAGAGCTAAAATGATCAAGATTATCCTAGACATACTTTTTCAATCAAAATCAAAGGAACATAAAGATTGTTGTCTAATATTGTTTTGAAAATATGTTTTTAAGTGTTCAGAGTCAAGGTAAGTTTCTTTCTTTCTATGAAGACTAAAATAAAATAAGAATGGAGAAAGAAAATTTGAAGTGGATAAGAACTTGGGGATAGGTAAAAATAACCAAATCAAGGATTCAGAGGGTCTGAAACAAAAAATCCTAATCGTACACGAGTGTGTGTCTTAAATTCAAACTTCTTTTGAGTTCATTTATTATTATTTTTATTTTCATTTAAGAGATGGCTTTAGAATTTATCAGCAAGACACTTCAAGTTATAATTTTATACATTTTTTATTTTTAGGTTAGGTGATAATATTATCATGAGAAAAAATTCCTTCATCTTCATTTCTAAAAGAATTTGTAAATTTTATTTGAACCATAAGAAGAGTAAGGACTCATTCCTTATTTTCCTTTTGAATTTTCAGCAAGGTAGATTCTTTATTTATCACCTGTTTTTAGAGAAATCAAATGCTTGAAAGACGAGTGTCGAGTTTTTATTTATCCTTATCTCTTGTTCAACAAGATCTATTTTGAAAAAGGAATGAAATATAAATATCAGATAATCCTGTAAAATATAGATGATATGTGATAAATATGTTTTTATTTTTCGTTTTAATGAATTCAAGCAATCATAAATTTATTAAAAATATTTCCAACAAATGATCAAATGACTAAGATAATAAAAGAAAAATTGAAAAATTAAAATTGCCAATGTCAATCTAATCTAATATATACAATGGAAATATAAAATGTAACAACTAAATGAAATGTTTTAAATAATGCCCATTGATAGGAGAGTCAAGAATTTCTCCATTAATATTTTTCAGTGAGAATACGTTTTTTCCCTCAGCAATTGCAATTTTGAAAGGTACGAACCAAAGATGATCGAATTTTCCATGTTTCCCTGCATCTTCCTTTCTAGCTTCCCATATTAAAACTAAATTGCCAAGAAGAAACTCCCTGTATTTAGTTTTTTTTTTATCAAAAAGGGATTTCATATTATCCTGGTATTTTTGGAGCTTATCATCCACTTCTACTCTATTTTTTTGAACTTCGATGATCTGATTTATTCTTCTCGTAACATCATTTGGTTCTTCATTCACATCCTGCTAGAGTTTCATCACAGGAAGAGTAATATTAATTGGAAGGATAACATCAATACCATAAACTAATTGGAAAGGAGACATACCTATAGATTTCTTGGTGCCAATTCAGTTTTCCCATAAAGCGTATTTTAAGTGTATATGTCAATCTTTTTTATTTTTTGTCAAACATTTTTTGATTATAGTCATGAAAATCTTGTTAGATGATTCAACCAACCCATTTCCCTGAGGATAGTAATATGTAGAATGACCTAAAACAATATTGTATTTCTGACAGAAATTGATCATTGCCATAGATTTAAAAGCATGAGCATTATTAGTAACTATTTTCCTAGGAAAACCAAATCTTGCTAGGATGTTTTCATCCAAAAACATTATCACTATTGAATCTGTAGCATTCCGAGTTGAAATGGATTCAACCACTTCGTAAAATAGTCTGTAGCGGTTAGAAACCATCTATGTTGATCACTCGATTGTGAATGAATTTCTCCAATGACGTCTAGGCCCCATTGTTGGAAAGGAACTTCATCTTTTACTGGAATTAAAGGTAAGGAAGGAAGAGTTTTCTTACCAACAAACAATTGGAATGAATTGCAAGCTTTGACCCTTGCATTAACACCGGTAAACAATTTCGGCCAATAATATCCTGCCCTTAAAATTTTGTAAGTTGTTGCTCTCCAGACATGATGTTCTCCACACACTCCTTCATGAAATTCATCAATGACACCTTCTATTTCAGATTCTATCAGGAAACATAAAAAGAAACCCAAAGGGTCTTTCAAGTATAGCTTTCCATCTATAATGCAATACTTAATTGCATGTAGCTTTAAATTTATTTCTTTTGAAGGAGTCATGTCACTTCGACATTGAAGAGTAAGGAGATATGTAACAATATCATTGTACCAAGATGAGGAGGAAAACATTTCTTCAATCTGAATAATGGGTACTTGATCATCAATCTCCTCTATATCTAGAAGTTAATCATGTGATTTGAAGTTATTTATTCCAAGCACTCTGAAATTTGATTCGGCTAACAACCTTACCATACCTTGACCTTTCACTAGTTTGGTTGGTCTCACTTCTAAATCAAACTCTTGAATTTTAGTCAACTATCTACCTGTTCTTCCATCACTGTCTGGATGAACCAAGATATATTTAATTGCATTTGTTGGTACATAATAAATTATTTTGGAGTGCAAGACATATGTTTTGAAAGCCTTGAGAGCCTTCACCATTGCATAAGCTTGTTTTTCGAGAATATTGTATCTTAGCTCTGCATCTCAGAGGCTTTTTCTGAAAAGGGCTATTGGTTGTTTGAATCCTTCTTCATTCTTTTGAAGGAGCATTTCTGCCACAGTATGTTCAAAAGAAAAAGAGAAGTTTAATAATTATTTTGTATAGTCTGGACTTACCAATATTGGTGCTTCTCCTATAAATTTCTTAACATGCTCTAAAGATGCTTTGTCTTCTGTAGTCCATTTCACTTCGCTGTCCTTTTTCAGGATATTTGTAATCAATTTGATTATTTCAATAAGGTTAGAAATAAATCTCCTCAAAAAATTGATCTTTCCCAAACACGATTGAATCTCTTTCCTATTTCTAGGAATATTAATAAGGTCAATAGCCTCAACTCATTTAGTATCAACCTTAATTCCATCTTTTGAAACTATATGAACTAACAGTTTACCTTCTTGCATGGAAAAGTGTGATTTTTTTGGATTAAGAGACAAACCAAATTTTGTGCATTATTCAAACGTTTGTCTCAGGTGCACCAAATGTTTTGCATCAGATTTGGAAAAAAATTTCAAATCTTCTAGATAAATAATGACAAACTTATCTATATCACCAAAGAATGCAATATCCATTGCTCTCTAGAAATTTTCTCCTGCATTCATTAAACCAAAAGGCATTTTATCATACATAAAATTTCCCCATGGAATAGTAAACATAGCCTTTTCTCTATCATATTCATGAACAACAATCTAATTATATCCTGAGAAACCATCAATCATAGAAATTATGTTATCCGCTACTACCTTCTCTAAAACATAGTCCATTTTTGGGAGCAGGTAGTTATCTTTAAGAGAAGACCGATTTAAGTTCCTAAAATCAACGCAGAGTCTTATTTCTTCGTTCTTCTTTCTAAAAGGGACCAAATTTTCCACCCATTCATAGTATCTAAGGGGAACGATGATTTTTGCATCAAGGAGTTTTTTAATCTCCTTTTCTATTACTAGCAAAAGAATTGGTTTTGCCTGTCTAAGATTCTTCTTGAAAGGCTTAATACCATGTTTTAAGAGAATCTTGTGTTAAATAATAGAAGTATCATAAGTTTTTAAATCATCATAAGACTATGAAAAAACATATTTATACTGTTTAAGTAACTCATTGTATTTAATCTTTATCTGGGCCATAAGATATTTTGATATTTTGACCATTTTGGGATTTTCATTAGTTCCTACATTGCAATCTTCATCTTCTTTGGGTTGAGGTCACAAAGTAGACTTTAAAGGTATATCATCTTGGTCAAACAACCTTTCTAGAGTGATCAAACCTATGAGAATTTGATTTTTTTTTAAGTAAGAGCACGCAATGATTTGCAATTTTATCTTGGAATTTCTCTGGGTTCTCTCCTGCGTACATAATCCAAGCAGAATCATTCTGATTTTCTTGATCTATGTGGGTCTCAGAAAACTCATCTACCATTTCCATGAACTGTTTGATTTGTTCATCATCTTCAAACACTTACCAATACTAAACATTGTTTGTAATCAAAGGTCTATGCCTCATCTCAATATGATGTTTCAGCTTCAAAACAATAGGTGGTATGAAAGTCGCAACAGCTTTGGCTAAAGAGTCAGCTTGTTGATTTTGTATTTTGGGAATAATGTGAAAATTAAAAGATGAGAATAAATTCTCTATTAGATTCTAGGCACAATTCCTATACGATATCAATCTCTGTTTCTTAGCTTGAAATTGTTGTTTCATTTGTTTTACAATGAGCTCAACATCTCCATAAGCTATCAAATGTTCAATTTTTAATTTTCTTGCAGCTTCTAATCCTAAAACTAAAGCTTCATATTCAAAGACAATATTGGTATAATCAACATCCCATTGTAATCTATAAGAGAAAATAATAACATACTCATCACATGGCTCCACAACTAAAACTCCAATTCTTGCTCCTTCACAAGATGAAGCACCATTGAAGAACATTTTCCACATCCCTTCTCTAACATTTATATTTTTCTTTGAAATTTCTATTTTTTTATTTTCTTCTTCTATACATTCTTAAAAATTATCATCTATATATAATATACAATTGCCTAAATCTTGATCAACAACATAGAATAGGTAGTTATTGGGGTTTTGAGGGCCACATACAGTATACTCCACTCTAGTTTCTCTGTACAGTCAAGTAAATTGTCCACCAAAAATTAGAATTGTCTTGTATGTCATGTCTAGTTGAACTGATCCTCCTAGCTTGGCACCCCAAGATCTGGATAGAAGCATGACATACTTGGTAGGAATGTCAACAACAACCACATCCGTAAGAATACTTTTCATAGGAACCTGAGCAAGATTTGCCATTAAATCTTTAATCATACCTAGACACTTAATCTTTCTAGAATCAAATGAGTATAAATCTTGATAAGGTCTGGTAATTTCAAGGCCCAATTTTTCTATGATAATATTAGGCATTAAATTATGCAAAGCCCCGGAGTCTAACATTCAATTGTGAAGTAAATGATCATGTACAGTCAATGTAATATAGAAAGGAGAAACACAATTCTTATTGTTTTCAATGTGTGGTCCAAACATGATTGTAGGTTTTTCATCCTACAAATTGATAACATCAACTTGACATTCAACATCAGAAAAATTTATTTCTTTAGTGATTTGTTTCTTATAGATTGGGTTTCTATCAAGTTCAACCAGAGGCATTGGAATTTTAATTTTATTAAGTTCATTCTCTAAATTTAAAGTCCCAATTCATTTTTCAATTTCCCTGATTTGAACTTCAGCTTCTGTGTTTTTCGGCTTCTTTATTCAGGAAGCTTGTGTTTCAGTTGATGGTTTTGTAACTGTTGCCTCATTTTCTTTGTTTCGTGATAAAAAACAATTTGGTGGAATGTTTGTAGAAATTTTTTCTCTTGGAATTAAATCATATTTATATTGAAGCTCAACCATTATTGAATCAACGAGATCTCTATATGTGGAGTCTCCCAAATTGTTGATATTTTCATCATTATTAAACAAAGATTCCAGACCCAAGGATTTTTCATAATCTTGTTTGGTTAGGTGAGGCTCAAGATCATCATTGTTGAGGTTGTTTAAATCCTCATCTAATTCATCATAATCTTGCACATCATCTCTCTGTATGATATTCTCAATTTTAAAAGGAGCCTGAATTTTATTTTCCTCATTTTTTGTTTGCCTTTGTTGTATCTAAGGATTAGGATTTCTCCTGAATTGATTTCTAACATATGGATCAAGTTTGGATTGTTCCATTTCCATCCTAGAATTTTTTTTCAATAGGTCTTTAATAAATTTAGCCATCTCATCCATTTTTTCCTCTGTGGATTTTCCAGATCTAGAGGGCCCTGCATGTTCTTTGAAATGTCTGGGCTCTCTTGTTCCCATCTCAACTTTAGTTTTCAATTTCCTAGATTCCATCATATTTGATTCAATCTCTATAGCATCATATTGCATCCTTGCTAAAGTAGTGGATCTTATTTCTCTCAAAAGTAGAGCGAAATCAGAATCTAAAGATCCTACAAAAGTGACTTTTGTAGCTGGTTGGGAAGGTTTAACTGCAATCAAAATTTTGTGATAAAGCTTATTAAATCTTTGAATGAAATCTAGGACTGATTCTGATGTTTTATTTCTCAAATATTTGAATTCGGTTAAGTAACAAAGATGGTCTTTTTCTCACCCCATTGCCTTATGAAGGAAGTTTCCAGATCATTATATGATGGTATAGAACCTACTGGAAGTCCTCCAAACCAAATTCTTACCTGTCCTTCAAAGGTTTGTACTAACGGTATTGTGTAAATGTCCTCATGCTCAACACCAAGAATATCAACAAATTGATCAAAAAAAGGCTATATTTTTTGTTGTTGTTAAATCCCCTTCTCTCATGAATTTAGGGAGGCTTTGCATGTATTTTTCAGGTAAATCATGCAAGACAACAGGAAGAACTAAGGGATCAAACCTAGCAGTGGCCTTGGAAAATATCCTGGGGGTTTTATCTTTTCCACTAGCCCCAACACCTCTAACACCTCCAACACCAACACCTCCAGCACCGACCATTGAAAGTCTAGGAAACAGATTTCGAGGACTAAAAGGGTGATTATAAAAAACTTCAAAAGACCGATCTAGTGATGTTTTGACTACTTTAGGATGGTGCGAATGAAGTTCAAAAAATGATCGTGAGAAGATGGAAGATATAGATGAGGGGGGAAAGGAAAACTTGATCTTGGTTTCTCAGATCTACTAGATGTATAGATAGGAGAAGTAGTAGGTGATGAATCTGAGTATAAAAAACAACCTACAGGGTTTTTGGGAACATAAACTTTTACTTCAAAAAGAATCAAATGTGTACTAATGATAGTAGGGATTGAAATAGATTCTTTATTTTCACTGGTAAAAGTATTTGTTAATGAAATAGAGATGGGCTGGTCAATCTCAAATTTCATTTCAGGAATAATTACTTCTGGAGTTTCTAGTTTAACTTCATACTTACTTGTTGATGTTTTTGCAGAATGAGATTGTTTAAATTTTTCTTTAATACTAATCTCTTCAGTGGAGATCTTACTATTAACTTGCGTAACTCTAGGTTGATAGTCCTTACCTACCAATGCATAAGTTTGTCTGATATATCCCTTCGGTTTCAATAATTTTTTAGGATCTGAAGCTGGTGTAGTCTGCTTTTCATCTGGGTTTTTCCTACTATTCTTTCGACTGAAGGCCAGCTTTACCTACAATGGAGTCGCTAGATGAAAAATGAACCTTTTCATGTATTCAATCTTTTTTCACCATCAAAGACCAAAATTTAACTTTGTTGTTCTCCCAAGGAAAAATGATTTTGTTTCTTCATCCCCGACAACAACGCCAAAAAGATGTTGTTCCTGAGATTGATTCTAAGGCTCAAAGAATAATGTTAGGCATCAAATGTTTTAATTGAAGTGTTTTTATGAGTGCTTTTTTCTACCTTCATTTTTATGAGAAATAATCTTTAAATGAAATTAATGATATGACAATACAGAGGATGTATCTCGTTATCTGATTCACAATTATAGTGTCAAATGATGTAGAAATGATTTGAAAAACTGTTAAAACAAAGTCAGGTATCAATTACTGATAAGTCTCACCTTGTTTGCATTAGAAGAAGAGTAGAAGATGCACCCTTGAAGAGAGATAAAAATGCAGTAATTCACACATAGGTCTTGTTTTACTTATAGAAATAATAGAGGAAAAGTTTTTACTGAATTAACTTATGATATATGTGATCACAGTATATGTAGTACTAAATTTTAATCATTCTCTCTTCAATAACTACATAAATAAATTTAGAGAACTAGAAACACAGAGGAAACAAATAACTCAAATTGAATGAAACTTAGTGATGCAGCACCCCTACCTCAGCAGGTTCTGCACGACCTCCCAGTCTAAGGATCATTCTTAATCTCTCCTTTGATTCTGATTGACTCTTTGATTCCCCACAAGAATCTTCAACTCACGAGTGTCTATCCACGGGTCCTTCTTAGGAGTTACGTTTGTGTGAATAAGCACCAAGTGCCAACTGTCATCCACGTGACCAATTGACGCTTCCACACTTTTTGCTTGAATGGTATTTTATTTTTTGTGACTTCTCCATCACTGATGTGAGTCCTTCTGACTCATCAATCCCCGAAACCCCGAAAGGCTAACGGGTCCTTTGATTTCTCCCTTGACTTTCTTGACGTGGCCTTCGACTGCGACCAGGGGCCAAATCTTTCGGCAATTCAAGATTTCATGTACCAATGATTTGCAATGCAACAAAACCTTTCACCAATAGCCGAAATCATGATGATTCCTCGTCATGATCGATGGCTCTGAGCTTCCCGTGATCTGATGTTCCTGATTCTATCAGGATTTCATGAATCGGGAGTTCGCAACTCTCGACTCCGAATCACAATGTCTTCCATGCCCAAATTTCGAAATGGTGAATTCAAGCACATGATCAATGACCCTCATTGGTTTGGATCCAATGATTACTATCCCTTCCGAGCTTACGAGTGCTAAAATATGCTCAACCTTATCCTTCCACTGATCTACAAGATCCAATGGTTCACGGAACTTTGGTGATTCTCCCTTTGAGAGTTTCGACTGTTCATTTGGAATCCTCAAAGACTTCTTCCCAATTACCTTGGCATCTTCTTCTTCTGAGTTAACTTCTGTGAGGTGACTCTAGACCTCGTTATTCCTTTGAACACTTCAAAGGTTCTAACCCATTTGAATTTGGACTCTCACTGTGACTCCTAGAATCTAAGGAATCCTTGCATGCACACCTTGAAACATTCAGAATAACCCTTGTTTATTTGACTCTTCAACTTTGTGCACTCTTTTTCAACAACAATTATTCAACCTTTCTCCTCGGTTGAAAAAGTATAAGACTTCAACTTGTCGGTGCACACCTTGCATGGCTCTGTACGATACCTGCACTCCAGATGGTATGAGAACAACGATATCCCTCTTGATCTCTTTTGAGATAAAACTCAGAACTCTGTCACACACTCTATGCAGACCTTTCACTACAATCCTTACAGGGATCCTCGGGATGAGAAACAATTGAAACTCATACTTCTCCTCTCACAAACTTCATACATTCAACATGAAATCAAGAGGGTACACACACATAGCATTGAAACAAATGCATAATAGATAATATAAGCAAACTTTAAACATACCATTCTATAGATGTAAACAACAACCACCATAACACCATGAAATGGAATCAAAGCATTGTTATATTAATTCCAGTGCTTCTGGTTCAATAGAAACAACTATCTTCTTATACAATCCTACAATCTCTGTTCTTCTCTATGATCTTGCTCTCTACATCTCTACAACTTACAATGAGAATTATCGAATACAATACAATACCTACGAGGGAGCTTCTAGAGTTTTCCCTCTTACAACTCTAGTTATCTAATCATAATTAAAAGCTTATCTACTTTACATTCTTTAAAATTAAATGCCTCCATGTCCAAAAGATGAGAGCAATGCTCAAGATCTATTTACAATCTCCAAAACATAAATGCAAATACATCCTTTTAGATAGTATATTAATGTTTCATTGTTTAAATTCAAAATGTCCTCAAAATGTGCGTTGGTGCAATTCTAGCTGTCCTTGCCTTTGCGCTTGCTTTACATGCTAGCTTGCGATGCTCCTGCATCATACTCCCTTGGATGAAAAATTCATGAACTCCTATTCACAATCTCCTGCACCGTCTGTCCATGTTTCTGGATCTCTGCCTCACCTTCCCAACTTGCATCTTCAATCGGGTGTCCTTTCCATTTCACCAAGTATTCAAAATATGTTTTTCTCTGGGTCTTTTTACAAATTCTCTGATCAATAATCTTTTCCATCTATGGCTTTTCAGCTACAGGCATCTTTTTAACCCATTGGACTTCCTTCTAATCATATGATCTCTCTGTTCCATCTGCTCTGTAAGGATATAGATCTACTATATTGAATATGGGCGATATTCCTACCCCATTTGTTAATTCAATTTTGTAAGCATTTTCCTCAAACTTTCAAAAAAACTTACATGGTCCAATTTTCTTCATTTTCATCTTATTGTAGGTTCCCCTTGGGAATTTTTATTTTATGAGATGCACCAAAACCAAATCACCTACTTCAAATTGAATTTCTCTTCTATGCTGATTTGTTTTGCGCTTATATTCCTAGCTAGAATTCTTTAACTGCTCTTTGATTTTGCTGTGGAGCTCTTGCATCTTTGCTGCAAAATATTCTTCTCCAGCACTTATGAATTCGATCTATCCTAAGTCTCTCAATTCAAATAATCCCCTCAGCTACATTCCATACATTATCTGAAATGGGATCTGTCATGTGCTCTAGTTAGGTGAGTTTTTATATGCAAATTCTGCCTATGGAAGAATCTGATCCCTCTGACTGTGATGTTCAGCTACCAGACTCCTCAATAAATCTCCCAAACTTCAGTTCACTACCTCGGTCTTTCCATCCATATGAGGGTGATATGATAAGTTAAAACACATTTTTGTCCCCAAATTCTTCCATAGGGTCCTCTAGAAATGACCAACAAATTTGGTATCCCTGTCTGAAACAATACTCTTGGGTAACCCATGAAGTCTAACAACTTCTTTGAAAAACAGATTTGCAATGTGAGTTGCATCATTGGTTTTCTGACATGGTATGAAATGTGCCATTTTTGAAAATCTATAGACTACCCCAAATATGGAGTCACAACCCCTATGTGTCCTCGATAGTCCTAACACAAAATCCATGCTTACCGCATCCCACGACCTCTCTGGTATCGACAACGGTTGATACAAACCTGTATTTTGTCTTTTCCCCTTTGCATGCTGACAAATTTTGCATCTGTTCATGAATTTCTTGACATCCGTCCTCATCCCTAGCGAATAGTATGAGCCATTCAGTTGTGAAAAAGTCTTATGATGGGAAAAATGTCCATCCAATCCCCCACTATGTTTTTCCTTCAGAAGATTCTCTCTCATAGAACTCTTCAGAATACACAACTGATTTCCCTTGAATAACAATCCATCCTGAATCAAATACTTGATCCATTGGCTTGTATCTCTGAGAACTGGATTCTCACATGCTTCATAAGCATCTTTAAAATCTGGATCATCTCTATACATATCCTTAAGGATATCAAAACCTAAGGTTTTCACACAAAACTCCTACAGAATTAAACATTTCCTGCTCAATGCATCAACAACCTTGTTAGCAGTTCCATAAATGTGCTTTATAACAAAAGTGAAGTTTTGCATATATTCAACCCATTTTTCATGTTTCTGGTTCATTTTTTCCTGTCAAGTTATGAATTGTAAATCATGGTTGTCGCTATACAAGACAAACTCTTTCGGAACCAAGTAATGCCTCCATTTTTTCAGTGCATGTATAACTACATAAAAATCCTTGTCATATGTTGAATAGTTCATCTTGGTCTTGTTCAGCTTCTCATTGAAGTATGCAATCATCCTGTTGTATTGGCTTAAGACTTCTCCAATCGCGAGTCCACTTGCATCACATCTGACTTGGAATGTCTTACTGAAATCTGCCAGAACCAAAATTGGTTGTCCAGTTATTTTCTCCTTCAACGAATTAAAAATCTTCTCTTCTTCCTCTGTCCAATGAAAATATTTATGTCTTTTATTTACTGTGTCCATCATTAGTGCACATATCCCTCTGAAATTCCTGTAAAAAATAGCCAATCCATGAAAGCTTCTGACTTCAAAGATACTCCTTGGCGATGGACAATCTTTGATTGCTCTATTTGGTAAAATTTCTCCTGGTATAAGGTCAATGTGATGGCTTATACTCCTAATGGGCGACAACGAAAAAGGTAAATCATCCACCACTATATCAGCGAAATTATCCAGCAGTTCCTGAATTTCCTTAGGTAGGTCATCTATCTTGGTACTAGTCAAGACGACTCTAGGTTTTATGACCACAAAAAACTGCATTTCCTCATCTTTCTTGACTTCCTCAAGAAGCTCCTTCCCACTCATGAGAAGTATAGTATTGCTTTCTTCTTATTTCACCTTATCATATTTAATTGGTAGCAACATATGTGTCCTACCATTTTTCTCCAAGGTTTATGTGTTCCTTCTCCCATCATGAACAACATTTATGTCATATTTCCACGGACTTCCCAAGAAAATATGATAGACATCCATGGGAATAACATCACATAAAATTTCATCCTTATATCCCCCTATCTTAAATTCAACTAAACATTGTTTAGTGACAGTCAACTGATGTCCTTTTTGCAACCACAAGGCTCTGTATGGGCTCAGATGTGCAACTGTTACCAATTCCATCTTTTCCACCATTTTCATGGAGACAAAATTATTTGTACTTCCACTGTCTACTATTACCTTGCATACCCTATCCTTGGTCTTGCAAAAAATCCTAAATAAACTATTCCTCTGGACTGGATTTTCTATCTCTTTCTCTGGCTTTAAGAGTTTTTTCCTCATCATTAAGGATCTTCCGCTTTCTGCATCTTCTGCCTCAACATTTCTCTTCTGCAATTGTAAAATGTTAGCTTCGCCTCCATATATTTTTCTATCGGGGCATTCAAAAGACTTGTGTCCGCTTTTTCCATAGAAAAAACACTTTACCTCACCACCTCTGCCTTTGGCTCGCAGAAAAGTATTTATATCGACAAATTGTCTTCCCTGTGAACTTCTTGCTCTTTTTGCATGAGTACGAGGCTTCTTTTCTTCATCCTTGGGTTTCTGCACTCTTTCTTGGGCAACTGCCTTGCCTCTTCTCTGACTTCTACCTCTATCTCTTTGACCTTACTTTCGGGTCAAATTTTCTTCAGCCTTCAGAGAAATATGATAAGCATCTTCCACAATTCTAATCATCACCCTACTCATCTCATCATGAATGTCATATCTCAGACCATTCATGTATCTGGTGACCTTCTCATCATCACTTTCTCAATGACCTGCTCTAATGTTTATCCTGTAGAACTCCTCAGTGTATTACTTCATTGTCATCCCCTTCTTTCTTAGATTTTTCATTCTTCGAAACAAATTAATTTGGTAGTCTCTCGGTATAAACTTGGCTTTCATTTTTGTGACCATTCTATCCCAACTTTTGATTCTTTTCCTACCTTTGCAATGCCTGTCAACCTGTAGTTCATCCCACCATAGTGCTGCATGCCCTTTAAGTCTAGTGATATCATGTTTAACTTCCTTATCTTCCTCGATATCTTCATAATAGAAGTATTTGTCTAGAGCTCTAAACTAATCTAACAGCTCCTCAACATCTAAGTTGCCTTCATACATTGGAATATCCATTTTTTCCCTAGATCCTATTCTTGCAACAACTCTGAATAGACGTTCTTCTGTAGCATATTCGGCTGCGAATTCTTCTTCAGCTCCAGCCTCATTTTCTCTTTCGGCTTCACTGATATCTCTAGCATCAACTGTCCATCTCTTTACTATCTCCATAGCATCTAATCAAGCACAGAGTTCTCTCATTTCCCTTTCCATAGTTGGATCGGGTATTGGTCTCTCTCTCCTTCTTGGCATCATTGTTTAAATATAGTCCATGTAGAATTTAAATCACAACTCACCTTTTGTCTCCTCTCACCTACAGAAACAAATATTGTAGTGCTTTGATACCAACTGACACAACACCCCTACCTCAGCAGGTTCTGCACGACCTCTTGGTCTAAGGATCATTCTTAATCTCCCCTTTGAGTCTGATTGACTCTTTGATTTCCCACAGGAATATTCAACTTGCAAGTGTCTATCCACAGGTCCTTCTTAGGAGTTACACCTATGCAAATAAGAACCAACCTCCAACTCTCATCCACGTGACCAGCTGACGTGACCACACTTTTCGCTCGAATGGTATTTCGATTTTCACAACTTCACGATCACCGATGTGAGTCCCTATGACTCGTCAATCCCTGAAACCCCAAAAGGATAACATGTCCTTTGATTCCTCCCTTGACTTTCTTGATGTAGCCCTCGACTACAACTTGGGGCCAAATATTTCATAAATTCAGGATTTCGTGTACTGACGATTCGCAATGCAACAACACCTTTCACTGATAGCCGAAATCATGATGATTCCTTGTCATGATTGATGTCTCTGAGCTTTCTGTGATATGGAAGTCTTTATTCTATTGAGATTTTTTGAATCAGGAGTTTGCAACTCTCGACCCAGAATCATAACGTCTTCCACGCCCGAATTCTGAAACGGTGAATTCAAACATGCGATCAATGACCCTCGTTGGTATGGATCCAATGACTACTATCCCTCTTAATATTACGAGTGATGAAAGATGCTCACCCTTATCCTTTTGCTGTTCTACAAGATCCAACGGTTCATGCAACTTCAGTGATTCTCCCTCTGAGAGTTTCAACCATTTTTTTGGACTCCTCAAAGACTTCTTCCCAATTACCTTGGCGTCTTCTTCTTCTGACTTAAATTCTGTGAGGTGACTCTGGACCTCGTTCTTCCTTTGAACACTTTAAAGGTTCTAACCCCTCTGAATTTGGACTCTCACTGTGACTCTTGGAATCTAAGGAATCCTTGCACGCACACCTTGCGACATTCACAATAACCCCTGGTTATTTCACTCTTCAACTTTGTTCACTCCTTTGCAACAACAGTTCTTCAACCTTTATCCTCGGTTGGAAAAGTATAAGAATTCAACTCATTAGTGTACACCTTGCATGGCTCTGTGCGATACCTGCACTCTAGCTGGTATGAGAACAACGGTATCCCTCCTGAGCTTTTCTGAGATAAAACTCAGAACTCTGTCACACACTCTATGTAGACCTTTCACTGCACTCCTTATAGGGATCCTCAGGATGAGAAACAATTGAAACTCATACTTCTCCTCTCACAGATGTCATACATTCAACATAAAATCAAGAGCGTACACACACATAGAATTGAAACAAATTCATAATAGAGAATATAATCAAATTGTAAACATACCATTATATAGATGTAAACAACAACCACCACAACACCATGAAATGGAATCAAAGCATTGTTATATTAATTATAGTGCTCCTGTACATGGTTCAATAGCAACACATATCTGCTTATATAATCCTACAATATATGTTCTTCTCTATGCTCTTTCTCTCTACAGCTCTACAACTTACAATGAGAATTATTGAGTACAATACAATACCTACGAGGGAGATTTCTAGAGTTTTCCCTCTTACAACTCTATCTATCTAATCAAAATTAAAATCTTATCTACTTTACATTCATTAAAATTAAATGCCTCCATGTCCGATAGATGAGAGAAATGCTCAAGATTTGTTTACAATCTCCAAAACATAAATGCAAATACATCCTTTCAGATATTACATTAATGTTCTGTTGTTTAAATTCGAAATGTCCTCAAAATGTGCGCTGGTGCAATTCTAGTTGTCCTTGCCTTTTCACTTTCTTTACGGGCTCGCTTGTGATGCTCTTGCATCACTTAGAATATCTGTTTTCACTTGTATTAATATTCAAAAATGTTTCTCTTTACATTTGGCAATAATCCCCCCCTTGAATAGATCTAAAACCTATCTATTTATACAAAAATTGTCTCAACTAAAAACCGTTGGAATCCCTACAATATCTACCTAAAAACAGAATACAATCTGAATGAAATAACAACATGCAGATAGTGTTGAGATGTGATGGTGCTTCATCTGTCCCTTCCTTTGCTCATAGATGCGCTCATTTTCCTTTGTTCTTTAAACCAAGTACACATGTTCATTAAGGCCACCACAATCATTTGGATTATTTTCTTTGCCATTTGATCCTGTTGCTATCTGTCCCTTCGAATGCATTCACTGGGATAAATAATTACAGTTAAAGATATGGAGGGGGAATAATTAGATAGGTAGTTCAGCGTTGGCTCGTTATGGGATAGCTAACTATTATGGAGAACACTAATTGTTCACGAGTAGGATGATGTGGGGACATGTACCCAATAAGGAGGTGGGATGAGTGGATGCAAGAATGAGGGTGGTAGGGATAGATGGGGTAGGTGACGTGTAGAGTGTGACAGGTTGGAGTGTGAAAGGTAGAGTGGGTGGAGGAAGTGGGCATTGTGTATGTTTTTTTTCATTTTCTCCTAGCTACACTCGATTTTCTCTGCTCATTACATTGGGTGCACATGTCCATCAATGCTATCGGAAATCTTGAAGGCTTGACCCTTTCATTCAATTCAAAGGTGAACATCTTCTTTTGTATTTGTGGCAACTTCTCCTAGATCTTGTTAACTTCTTGGATGATGACCTGATATTGTGAACTTGGATTAACCAATAAGTCATTGATTTTGAGTAAACCGATTTTGTTCATCTATTGGATGGCCAACTAGATATTTTCCTTGTTCTTCCTGGAGATTTGTTGGTTCATTTCTATTTCAATCTGCCCCAATGCCTGTGATATATTATTTCCTTCAAATTTAATCAACTTTTATTTATTGAAGATAATGCCTCCAAACAAGCCTCTTTTGCATCTCTAGAAATTTTCTTTCCTTCTTCCATATTTGTTTCTCAGGATTTTAGGGCCATTTTTCCTTTTACTTTTTCAGAATGTGAGAGAGGGGTAAGACCAGGGATATTATCTCTCTGCTTCCATATGATAACTTCCTAAAATTTAGACCTGGTTGCACATGCCTCTTTTTCCTTGACATAAATACTTTTTAGAGAAAGGTTTACTACCTGATAGCATTTCTGAATAGCATCTACTTTTTGATAGAGCTCCTGCTAGGCAACTTCCAGCTTCTCATTGATTTCTGATGCTTGTGTTTTGAAGTAAGTAATATTTACTGTTGTGTTCTCTATTAGGGTCAATTTGGCCTGCAAGTGCTCAATCAAATTGTCACACTGGGTGATCAAACCTTTACTGGTCTGTGAACTTTGGTAGAGAAGCTCAAGGCTATCCTGTAACTACTTCATTTGATGATGATAAATAGCCTTGATTTGTTCAATGTCCTGATACATCCATCTTCTAATAGTCTATTCTATACTATGTATCTCATTTTGTAATTTCTCTACCAAGAGACATTTATGTTGAAATTGTTAGGTTAAATTGTCCACTTACCATTGATTGGAAGTGGGAAAATCCCTTAGTGAATCTGCAACTTCCTTTGAAAACTTAGGATCATCTTTATCTTTCCCATCATACACCAATATTTTCCTTTTGTTGACTAATCCATCATTTTGGTGAGATTCTCTTTCTACAATGGCCTTTCATTTCTTGTTGAAAAAGAAACTTGAGGGAGGCATCTCTTCAGGTAATATAGGAGTAAGGTCACTTACATAAATGTGTTCGGAACTAGGATTTCCAAAGCTTGTCTGTAAAGGGGTTAAAGATGTAATAGGAGAAATAATTGATGTGGAATGCTCCTATCCTATTGTAGATCTTCGTATAGATCTACTAACGAAGAATTTATTAAAAACTTAATGGAATTTATTACCTAGTGATTCACAATCTTTATTTGAAATAATTAACCTTAATCAATCATAAATGTCATTAATACTTCGATGGTTCTACATTCAAAAGTTATGGATGTGACAGTATGGAAATATCCCAAAGTCCGAACTTGCGAAGTGATTAATTAATACCTAATTATTATTAACATAAGTTATAAAATGTTTTATTAAACCATTAAAACACTTTTTACTTTTAGTAATTACTTGATCTCAATGCTTTGATACTTTGAAGGTTTGTGAACTCAATTTTTGTTAAAACTCCTGAAGGGTGATTTCCCAGAGTGAGGTGGTAGAGATGACATCATTCTTGATGATATGTTAAGAAAAGAGAGATTCCACGTGTCACTTGAAAATGTGTGAATCATCCATCATAAATGTCAAAAATAAGTGCCACGTATCAGCCTGAGAGAAATATTTAAAAGACACATGTCCCTTCCATGCATCCATAAGTCCTTTAGGAATTATCATGAGTGGCTATCTTTGGGACCTTGGAGTTTCGGGTTTTTTTTTGTTTATCTTTGTTGGAACATCTGAAGCACGGAGCTTCGAAGAGACCGTTAGAGACTTTGTTTTTAAAACTCAAGAAACTTCTAAACTTCAAACATCATTAGGATTGTTCGAAAAAATTAAGGTAACTCATCAACATTAGATATTGTAAGTGACTTATTGATAAATAACAACCATTGGATTTATTTTAAGATTAAAAGGAAACTTTCTAAGT
This sequence comes from Picea glauca, assembly GCA_000966675.3. Lineage (NCBI taxonomy): Eukaryota > Viridiplantae > Streptophyta > Pinopsida > Pinales > Pinaceae > Picea > Picea glauca. The sequence continues at coordinate 352,789 of JZKD02S2121599.1, forward strand.
TTTTTTTTTCTTTTTTGGGTAAAAAAATTATTTCTAAGAGGAAAAATATAAAGTTCAGAGCTCAAACTTATACATGTTCTAAAAGTTGGGATGAAAGTGCTAGAGATTGGATGCTTGCAAGAGATGAATGGTAGTCCTATTCTAGGAGATGGATGGAGTCAACAAAGAAGTCGACCACAAATTGTTAGCAGAAAAGCTAAATGGGAAGAACATAGACCAAGTCACTTGGGTGGTGTTCGCTCTCCTTTCGTATGGGACATTGGATGAGGTAGAGTGCACCTTGGTGACTTGAAAATGATTGTGCGATGACTCAGAGATCCAGAGGGAATTTTTGGTTGAGTTTGGTAAAGTATTGGTTTGAACATGCCTAAGGCATGGATTTTCTTTGAGGTGACTCATTCTTCCTAGAGAACTTTGTATAGTTCATTGGGACGTTCGAGGAGTGTAGGCATGTTGGCCACACTCATAGCTGATGTTGATTTACAAAGAGGTGAGTTGAGGACTTTCCTTGGTTTGGAGGATTATGCAGACATGTATATTGCAACATGAAGAGATTACTTGGACATGTGAATTTCTCTTTCTTTGGGAAGCATGGTTGAGGTTGAATCCTAACCATTCCAAGGCATAGAGAGGTAGACACAACATCATGACTGGGTGATGAAGTATTGGGGAAAATGAAGTCTGGACATGCAATTCTTATTGGAAAGATTGGGTAACTATGCCATGAGGTGGATAGTGTAGTCAAGTTTCTATGGATGAATTTGTTTTGGGGTGAATTCATAGTGCAACAAGGTAAGGGGAAACCTTTCTTTTGTCTAATATTGTTTTGCAGATGGACCAAATTGCGAAAGGAAGTGACTAGTTTATGCATGAGGGTGTGAAGACTCAAGGAATGTGACAATATGACTGGCCATTTAACTAGTTCATAACTTAATGGGGGTCAAGAGTACAAAGGCACCAGTAGGTTTGAAGTGAAAAACATAGACATTATGGAGGATATCCTTGATGAATATTAGATGATGGAAGGAATAGTGAGGTAAGGATGGACACTTTCTTTAGTCTTCAGAGTTGGATAGAGTGATGGAGATTCAATAGAAAAGACTAAGTCTGTGCATGAGGAAGTGCATTCTCATGAATTGGGCATGAAAGTTGGAATAGATAACCAATCAATCCAAGGCATGGGGGATATCGGTGTGTATATACATGGCGGATTTGGTTGAAGTATGGGTGAAAAAACAAGATTACATGAGTTCAACACTTAATTTGAAGTGAAGTGGTCAGTAGTCAGTTGTAGCAAGCAGTGACAACAAAAGTGGAACTGAACAACATGAAGGAAACAAAATTGTAACGAGGGAGTGTTGGATCATGTTGTCATTGATGCCAATAGGTTTGATTACTTGGGAGATTGTTGGATCATATGTCATTGATGTAAATGGTTTGGTTTGATTGATGTCATTGGTTGATGTCAAGT
>JZKD02S2121599.1:364520-381293 GCA_000966675.3 Picea glauca
AAAAAAATTTTAAATTAAAAAAAAAAAGACTATACATATAATTGTAATAATACAAGAAATATAAAATTTATAAATTCTAATTTTTTTTTAAATTTAAAAAGTTTAAATTAAAAAAATAAACCTATAAATATAAATTAAATATTCAAAATTTTAAGGAAGTTAATTTTTTTAATAGTGAATTCTCATATTAATTTTTTTTTAAGGAACATTTTATAGTTTGAATTTTAAAAATTAATAAGATTCATCGAGATTTTTACACTTTAATATATGTATGGATCCTTAAAATTTTCCTTGTGATATTTTTTTTTTTCATTTTTTTTAGTAACTAATATTTAAATCTCTCAGGTATGTTCTACTAAACCAAACCAAATAGAGAATAAAAAAAAAAAAACTAGCAATGAACGATAACATGTATAACAAGTGTTGCGTGACAGCATAGTCCCTGCCAAGTAGCTTATAAGGTAAATTTTGGAAAAAGGGGAGAGTGGAGTAATATTGTTAAGAAAACTTGTATGGCGAGTTGTGAGTAAGCAAATCAGTGCCAATCTCTTTCGAACACATGTGTTGAGTTGTTACTAGTAAAAGCATAATCCATGTGAATAGTAGATGGCAGAAGTTCTGGGTACAAGATCTATAATAGCGCCAACCTAGAGATCATCTGCTATAAAGTTAGCTAACTATGGAATTGTAAATCACCGAAGTTTTGGGTGCAAGATGTATATCATTTAAAAGGGGAAGGAAAGTTTGGTTACGACAACTTGACAACTAGGTATGAAAAGAAACGACACTGGGTCAGACTCTCATATATTTCTTAACAATGCCAATAAGTGAACCTGTATGTTGAGTTGTTGATAGTAAAAGCATAATGAATGTGCATTGGAAAGGGCAGAAATGTAGCGAGGATTGAAAAGAGTGATAAATGGTTTGAAAGTTTTTGTGAATTGAGGTCAAATTATAAATGACAAAAGTGTTTGGTGCAAAATGTATATCACGGAAGTGTTGTGTGCAACATGTATATCCTGGAACAGGGGGCATAAGAATTCGATAGTGCTAAGTCGCGACGAATTGTAGAGTACAAAAGTTTTGGGTGCAAGATGTATATGGCACACTTGTAGATTTATAATGGTACATAATTTTTTGGGTGCAAGATTTATAATAGCACCAACCCGAGGGTCGGTTGGACTCTCATAAATGACTGTTGAATGTGTTTTTTTGCTTATAAATGCCAATAAGAGAACCAACACATATATCACAGAACATGGGGCATAAAAATTCGATAGTGCTAAGGCACCACCATGCGGAGATATAATTGGCTAAGTGTTGAAAGGAACTGTGGTCGGTCGGGCTCATGACGTGACGATATAGGACCAATCGACGAGTTGGAAAAAATCCCAGTTCAAGTTTAAATATATTTATTTAAATTGTATTTATATTAATGTATCTTAATAGATAATTTGTGGTCCAAATGTAAACCATGTTCCAATATGTGGATGAATTGTAGACCACAGAAGTTTTGGGTGCAAGATGTATATGGCGGAATTGTAGATGACGCAAGTTTTGGGTGAAAGATCTATAATAGTGCCAACCCGGGGGTCAGTCGGGCTCCCGTAAATTGTTGTTGAATATCTTTTTTTCTTGTTGATGCCAATAAGAAAATATGTGCACTGAGTTGTCACCAGTAAAAGAAAAATGAATTTGAATTGAGGATGGCATGAATACCCTCTTCGTGTTACACATTTTGCACTGAAATGTTCCGATATATACAATTTGACAGGAGGGGCCTTACGTATCCTCGGGAACCCTTGTCACCCTATTTTGAATCTCGTCCGACCGCTTTCTGCAGTTGACCATTTCTTGACATCTCTTTTGCAGATTGTCGAGTTCGCAGGTTTAGGAAATTTCCAATTTCTAGTTGTTGTTTCATGTGCCTGCTACCTTGAGGCTTCTTTCCAAATATATGCAATATGTATACAACTTCTCCAGAAACATACATAAAATATCTTTCTAGGAAATGGAATATCTATTGCAGATTTGAATATATTGGACCTTCTTTTCCCTCTTCTATACTCAACCAAATTCCAGTTTTTATTTCCCCTCTACTCTCTCTTTCTCATTACTTATCCATTTTTCCTAAAATTTCCCAATGCACGTGTTGACAGACGCACTGATTCACATTTGCGCTAGTGATTTTATATCGTGACTCTGACCGACCGTTAACCATTCGATGCCTGATCACTTTTCAGATCGTGGATTCCCGTGTAGGCGGGCTCTGTAACCGGGGTTGAATTGTAAATGATGCTAGTGTTTGGTGAAAAACGTATATCACAGAAGTGTTGTGTGAAACATGTATATCAAAAAATAGGGGGCATAATAAAGTGATAGTGCTAAGTTGCGACAAATTGTAGAGTATGAAAGTTTTGGGTGCAAGATGTGTATCAGGCACTTGTAGATGACAAAATGTTTGGGTGCAAGATTTATAATAGCACCAACCTAGGGGTATGTTGGACTCCCGTAAATCACTGTTGAATATGTATATCATGGAACAAGGGGAACAAAATTTCGATAGCGCTAAGTTGCGACCCCGCGAAGAGATAATTGGCTAAGTGTTGAAAGGAACTGCAGTCAGTCAGGCTCATTATGTGATGATATAGGACCAATCCACGAGTTCGAAAAAAGTCAGGTTAAAGTTTGAATATATTTATTTAAATTCTATTTATATTAATGTATCTTAATAGATTATTTGTGGTCGAAATGCAAACCATGTTCCAATATGTGGATGAATTGTAGACCATGGAAGTTTTGGGTGCAAGATGTATATGGCAGAACTGTAGATGACACAAGTTTTGGGTGCAAGATCTATAATAGCGCCAACTCAGGGGTCGGTATGGATCTCGTAAATCACTGTTGAATACATTTTTTTCTTGTTAATGCCAATAAGAGAACCTGTGCACTGAGTTGTCACCAATAAAAGAAAAATTAATTTGAATTGAAGATGGCATCAATACCCTCTTCATGTTACACATTTTGCACTGAAATGTTTCGATATATACAATTTTACAAGAGGGGCCTTATGTCTCCTCAAGAACCCTTGTTACCCTATTTTTAATCCCATCCGATCGCTTTCCGCAGTTGACCATTTCTTGAAATCTCTTTCGCGGATCGTCGAGTTTGTGGGTTCAGGAAATTTCCAATTTCTAGTTATTGTTTCCTATGCCTGCTACCTTCAGGCTTCTTTCCAAGTATATGCAATATGCATACAACTTCTCTAGAAACATACACAAAAGATATTTCTAGGAAATGGAATATCTATTGCATATTTGAATATATTGGACCTTCTTTTCCCTCTTCTATACTCAATCAAATTCCCGTTTGTTTTTCCACTCTACTCTCTCTTTCTCGTTACTTAGTCGTTTTTCCAAAAATTCCCCAATGCACGCATTGGTGGATGCACCGGTTCACATTTGCGTTGATGCTTTTATATCATGACTTCGACCGACTGCTAGCCATTCGATGCCTAGCCACGCTTTAGATCGTGGATTCTTGGGTAGGCGGGCTCTATAACCAGGGTCAAATTGTAAATGACGCAAGAGTTTGGTGAAAAATATATATCACATAAGTGTTGTGTGAAAAGTGTATATCATGGAACAGGGGGCATAAGAAATCGATAGTGCTAAGTCACAATGAATTGTAGAGTACAAAAGTTTTGGGTGCAAGGTGTATATCATGCACTTGTAGATGAAAAAAGTTTTGGGTGCAAGATTTATAATAGCGCCAACCCAGGGGTTGGTCAGACTCCTGTAAATCACTGTTGAATATGTATATCATGGAAAAGGGGATTAACATTCGATAGTGCTAAGTCGCGACCCCACAGAGAGATAATTGGCTAAGTGTTGAAAGGAACTACGGTTCGTCGGGCTCATGATGTGACAACATAGGACCAATCCACGAGTTCAAAAAAAGGCAGGTTCAAGTTTAAATATATTTATTTAAATTGTATTTATATTAATGTATCTTAATAGAGTATTTGTGGTCCAAATGAAAACCATGTTCCAATATGTGGATGAATTGTAGACCACGAAAGTTTTGGGTGCAAGATGTATATGGCAGAACTGTAGATGACACAACTTTTGGGTGCAAGATTTATAATAGCACCAACCTGGGGGTCGGTCGGGCTCTCGTAAATCATTGTTGAATAATTTATTTACTAAATCCGATAGTGCTAAGTCGTGACCCCGTGGAGATATAATTGGATAAGTTTTGAAAGGAACTGCAGTTGGCCGGGTTCATGATGTGACGATATAGGACCAATCCACAATTTTGAAAAAATTCAGGTTCAAGTTTAAATATATTTATTTAAATTGTATTTATATTAATGTATATTAATAGATTATTTGTGGTCCAAATGCAAACCATGTTCCAATATGCGGATGAATTGTAGACCATGGAAGTTTTGGGTGCAAGATGTATATGGCAGAACTGTAGATGACGCAACTTTTGGGTGCAAGATTTATAATAGCACCAACCCAGGGGTTGGTCGGGCTCCCGTAAATCATTGTTGAATACTTTATTTTCTTTTTAATGCCAATAATAAAAGTTGTGCAATGAGTTGTCAATAGTGAAAGAAGAATGAATTTGAATTGTGGATGGCAGGAATACACTCTTCGTGTTACACATTTTGCACTGAAATGTTCCGATATATACAATTTGACAGTCGGGGCCTTACGTCTCCTCGGGAACGCTTGCCACCCTATTTTGAAGCCCGTTCGACTGCTTTCCACGAGTATTTCTTCCAATCTCTTTCACAGATCATTGGGTTGGCAATTATAGACAATTTCTAATTCCTAGTGATTGTTTTATGTGCCTACCACCTTCACACTTCTTTCCAAGTATATACAATATGTATATAACTTCTCCAGAAACATGAAAAAAAGATCTTGCGATAAAATTGGATATATATCACGGATGTTAATATATTAACCCTTATTTTTCGTCTTCTATACTTTATCTTTTATCACATAATTGTTGGGTGCAAAATGTATATGACAGAAGTGTTGGGTGCAAGATGTATATAACGGAACACGTAGGATAAGAATGCGATAGCGCTAAGTTGGGACTTCGCGGTGAGATATTTTTCCAAGTGTTGAAAGGGACAGTTGTTGATCAAGTTCCTGATGTGAATATATAGATGGAAATGAGGATTTGACATTCCACTAACCGATCAACTCGCAGGCAATCCAAGAGCTCGAGAAAGTCAGGTTCAAGTTTAAAGGGATTTTGTTTATGTTTATTTAAAATGTATCCATATTAATGTATCTTAATAGATTATTTGTGGTCTAAATTTAAACCATGTTCGAATTTGAATGGTGTTTTGGGCTCGAAATGTTTTTCTCAAACCTACAAGGAATAGAGAAAAAAATATATGACTTTACATTTTGTATATTGAAGAATATTCTGAAATATAGGAAGCTGCAATATATGCACAATATAGAATAGGAACATGTATAGGGAAATGAGTTAATTTTATGAAGAAATACAAATTTCAAATAACAACACCAAGCATTGAATATCAACATAGAACAACCCCAAATATTTATATTCAGATAAACTGGGTCACAAAATACATTTGAGAATATTTCCCAAAAAAAGTTGTCTTCAAATTTGTAAAACAAACTATAGTTCAGTACATATTCTGTGAAATAAAAATGTGTTTTCCAGAATGACTCTGATTGGGACTATCACAGACTACAAAGAAAAGATGTACAAGAATGAAGTTTTTATAAAGAAGAAAGTCATCGATGGAAAACAACAAAACCTGGAAAGAAGAAAGAGAAAATTGTCAGATCTGGGTTAAAGCTTTGTTAGAATAAGTTGATGAAGACAAAAGAATGTAATAAATATCAACTTTATATGATGGTGTATCACTCCTTTTCATTTTCTCGCTGATGTCCTTTTATGGCTTTCCCGGGCTTTGACCTTCATTGGTAATTTGGTCGACAACCTTTTTCAAACATTCTTCAATGTAGCTCCTCATGGGTGCCATGTTCATTTCATGTTGGATTTTATATTGAAGAATTCACTTTCCAAGTCCCTTAGATCAAAATACACGTTGTTCTATGCTTCTTGAATATCTTGGTTTGTAATTGCATAACCAACTAGCCAAATTTTCACGTCATCTTCACCATATTCAAGAATGCCATAGAAATTTTCAAATGATAGTCTTTTATAGATATGAACTTGATTATCAAATGCTTGCTTGGTTAAAAACAATGAGTTGAATATCAATTTTGGGTCTTGGAATTCATTGGTGCTGGCAGCTACATCTATCCAAGTTAGCTTCTTGAATATTTTGTCTCTTTTAGATATGGTATGGCTACATTCTTGAACGATACCATTCAAGTTCTTTACCTTTTCTTTCAAGCATGCATTTAGTTGGTCTATTCAATCTAGGGAAGGGAGATCCTCCTCTCTTCTTCTAAATTCCATGATAACAGTAACTTTAACACCAAATGGTAAAATGACATCGAGATAAAAGCCTTGCTCGTTCTTGAGATCTGCTTGCAGAAACTCATGAAAAGCTTGCGCTCTTGTTCCAAAAGAGACTGTATGCTTTGACATCTCCCAAGCTTCTATTATTAATTCCATTCTTCTATTTATATTATTTTCCACATAGCCTTGGGCTGATGTCAGAAGGCTTGCTGATCCTTTTAACTTTTGCACAGGCGTGGTGGAACCATCCATTGCCAAAGGAGTAGAAAACATTGGAAGAGGCATTACAGTTGCCTCCAATTCTTTGATTCACTTCTTTAACATGAGGTTTTCCATTTCAAGGATGCTAATAGAGTTGTCTAGAGAATATCCAGTTGCTCGGTGCATCCTGGATATCTCGAAAGGGCACATGTTGCGTAGGTTGAATTATGAACAAGATTTTCCTTTCTTATTCTTTACATCTCTGTTTTCAATAATCAGTTTTTTTGATTCGTTGTAAAAAGCAACACTCTGAAATGAAAAAGACTCTTCTTCGTCCAATGTATCTATGCCAATTATTTCCATCCCAAGATTGTGCGGAGCAGTGCTCTCTAGGTGCTCGTCATCAGGGAACATTTTGTCAATGTCAATTTCTAGTTCCATATATTCGAGGGAGAGATCGTAGATATCAATTTCTCTCGTCAGTCCCTCCTGTTCTTGGACTATTGTTTTCCATTTTTTTCCTGCAGGAATTTTGTGACAAATTTCAATTTTATTGAAGGGAGGGTTCTTATATCCTCCTCCACCTAAAGAACTGTGTGTGACTTTTTTACTTGGGCAAGCCGTTGGAGTACTTCTACGAGATGTTGTGGTCTTGGTTGTGGCGGTCAGGGATTAGGCACTTTTTTCACCTAGGTCTTTTTAGTTCTTCTTGTGAAAATCATTGGTACTAGTACAGAGTTCATTTAGGATAGTGTCAGTTAAATAATTTTTGAAGTTTTTCCTAACCATGAAATCCTAGAATTTCCAAGGTAGAGAGATGAATTTTCCTTTCTTTTTTTCATGAAAAAAATGCAACCAGTAGATGTACTCCCTTGTTATTCCATCAAAAACCATTGTACCAGATATGTGACATGGAAGGAAGAAAAGATTTTGTTTAGACCCAAAACTCCTTATAACATTATAGTTCTCCATTTCTTCTAGTGTTCCCTTCCTATCCAGGAATATTGTCGGTTGGCCAGAAAACCAGGGAAAATACTTTCCAAATATCAATGCTTTAAAAACCGAAACAAAATAATTAAAGACCTTATAAAATTGTTGGCAAGCATCGTGTATCCATAATTTTTGGCACGAGAATTTTACTCGGTCAAATTCAAAGTTCAACTTCCTACACATAGATAGTCCAGGAAATGGATAGCAATTCAGTACGATGAAAATTAAATAATATGGCATAACAAATTTCTTCTACCTTATGTATTACAATAACTGAGAAGAGATTTGAATGGAAATCAACTTGCAACAATGGAAGATGGTTTTCTCCTTTACCATAAAATATAAAATATACAAAATCATCTAAGATATGTCGGTTGCACCTTCTTATCTCGTTGTCCTCGTGAAAATCCATGGAATTTTCCGAAAAGGTTTTTTACATGCACTAACCTGTAATATTGCCATGTCCTGGGGAGCGGGCGTTGGGTTCTGTAATAACTTCGATAAGAGGTACAATTAATTACCATGCTTATTTAAGAACTATTTGCAGTTCTCACCCTTGAAAGTAGGCATTGGGTTGGGAAGTGTTAACATATTTCAAAATACTTGAGGCGATAGGGAGATTTGGAAATGGTTTCCCATCTGAACAATCTGTTGGTTCGTAATATAGTTCTCGGCACAACACATGACCAAGTACTTAAAGTAAAAAAAATCGGGGATACAACCTATCGTTGCAATTTCATATGTTGAGATAACTTTCATATGGGAAGAAGTGGACGAGTAGTAGTCATAAGCTATGGACCACTGAAAATGCTAGTCCTCGTGCCTGAAAATATTCAGGGTATCTCCATAGAAATTTTGTCGAGCTGTAGCCATAACGTCATGAAAACCTTCCTTTGCTCCTCATTGTATTTAAAATGGACGCTACAACATCATAATATAATATCTGGTAAATATTGGTTCAATGTTTTTTAATGGGAGATGTGCTCGACCTTTTTGCCTTTTAATGCCAATCTTTTCAAAGCTAATAAAAGCGTCATCAATTTGCATTGGGAAAGTGTACGAAGATGGCAAGGAAATCGAGAGACTATTGAAAAGCGAGGAAAACATTGACAACTATGTAATATACATGGATCTTGACAAAAGAAGGTTCAATTCAGAAGATAATTTGTTTATATTTACTTAAACAATTTTCATATTATTTTATTTTATTACTGTTCTCTGTGGCCCAAATGCAAACTATGTTCAAATTGGAAGGGTGGAGCAACATTTTCATATGCAAGCATACTCTCAAATATGTGAACCTATAAGGTTCAAAAATGATATGCACAATACTAAAGAACATCATCATGTGAACACCTTTGTAGATGATAGTGGGCTAGCACAATATTGCATTCTTGCTATGATGACGTCTTAAAAAAACAAAAAAAACTAACATTTTTTTGCGAATTCAAGTTCGACAGAAAGAAACTAATCACATTCCATAATATTCTCCCATAAATTAATTTTAATGGGATATTACCTCGATCTTTCCGCTTATTAATGCCAATATTTTTGAACATTTGTGGTGATATGTCACCAGTAAAATCATAATTAATGTGTATTGGGAAGAGGTGAACGTGGTGGGCATGGAGGAGAATTAAATATGCTTTGGTATTTTTTTGAACCTAGGAGTCTATGGTGGAATTGTCTATCACCCAAGTTTTGGATGCAAGATGTAGACTCGGAACATGGGGAATGAGAGTTCAATAACACATACCCGGGAACCCGCGGCCATAAAATTGGCTAAGGAAACAAAAGCGCTCATTCGGATTCTTGATGTCAAGATATAGATGGATATACAATTTGTGAGTTCAATAAAGAGTAAGGCTTGCGAGTTTGATGAGTCCAGGTTGAATTGTAGATAACTAGAGTTTTGGATTCAAGATATATATTCGAACATGGGGCATGGGAGTTCGATGATGCATTGGGGGGAACTCGCGGCCATAAAATTGGCTAACTGTGGAAACAAACTGGGAAAAATATCAACAGATGCTTTGAAATATCAACAAATGCTGGGAAAAATAAGTTGCAATCTTCGAGTCTGGGGTCGAATTGTAGATCATCGAAGTTTCGGGCACAAGATGTATACCGCGAACACGGGGCATGAGAGTTCGATGGTGCCTACGCCGTAACCCGCGGCCATAAAATTCGCCAACTATGAAAACAAACGACGGTCAGTTGGACTCGTGATGTAAAGATATATATGGACATGGAATATGATGCTCTATCATCCTGGGAACCCACGAGCATAGACATGGGACTAATTTTAGAATAAAAAATGGATAATAGAGGGGAAGAAAAAAAGGGAGAAAGGATAAGTATAGAAGAGGAAAAATAAAGCGACTTAATAATTGTATGTCTCACAATACAGAGAATACAATCAACATGAAAGAAAGCTGCTACATAGGAACACATGAAAAAAAAAAGATGGAGTACAAATTTATTTATTTCAAGATAACAACATAGAAAATCTAATTGACACAAAGACAAGTTAATGTAGAGGAATATATGGAGTATCCAAGGAGGAAAATAAAGCAGAGTTGCAAACTAGTTCAACAAATACAAACAGATTAAACAAAAAACTATTGGATATGGAACATGGGTATAAATACACCCCTTTGCATGGATTCTTCTACATTTGTGGTCGAGAGTTCTTTTCCATGTCTAGTTTTCCTGTTTGTTTCTCTGAAAAAAAGTACAAAAACAAAATGGACATGAACATAAGTTGACATGTAAAGAAAAAATCAAGAAATATGTATATAGAGTAATAAAATAGAAATATAGTATAAAATAGATGTGACACGGTGTGTGGGTTGGCGGAATCACGGGTTCACATTTATAGTCATGCCTATGTATGGCGAGTCCAACCAACCACAACATGAGATTTAGTAATTTATAGAATATTATAACATTTTACCAAGATTTATAGTAATTTATACAATGCTATAAGTTATCACGAGTCCGACTGACCGCTTCTTCATTCCATGTTTGTGTACAAATAGAATAAATTACATTAGTGAATAATTTTTGAAAATATTTTTTTGTCTCCACTTGTCAAACAAATGAAATAGCTAATTTCTTAAAACTATATTGGAGAACTTACACAATGTATGAAGATCAGATTTTTTTGTAACCATACCTCTTAATCTTAGGCATACGTGTTGTATTTGCTACAACAAATTGCACCTCATCTTTTTTAGACCTGGCACACAAGGATCCAACCCTGTGCCCAATTACTATGTTATTGTTTCAAAGTAGCAATACAAAGAATACAATGGACATGAAAAAAAGTTGCTACGTAGGAACACATTAAAAAAATTATGGAGTAAAAATTTATTAAATTCAAGATAGAAACACAAAAAATAGAATTGACATGAAGACAAGTTAATGTACAGGAACATATGGAGTATCCAAGGAGAAAAAAAATCAGAGCTGCAAACCAGTGCAACAAATATAGATAGAGTAAATGAAAAACTATTGGATATGGAACACGGGTAGAAATATGAACCTTTTCATGTATTCTTCCACATTTTTGGTTAGGAGTTCTTTGCGGTGTCTAGTTTTCCTGTTTTTTTTTTATGAAAAAAAGCACAAAACAAAACACACATGAACATAAGTTGACATATAAAGAAAAAAGAAAGTACTATGTACATAGACTAAATAAAATATAATAAAAGGAATAGAGTAACAGATAGTGTTAGAAGAATGTACCTTTTCTTTTGTTCATCCAAGTTTGTGTGTGTGTGTGTGTGTGTGTGTGTGTGTATTATTTTTATTTTTATTTTTTTTTGTAAAAAACAATTGTGACCAAAATCAATTAAAAACTAGGGAAAACTAAGAAGTTGGATATCTTGATTTTATGCAACAAGATAGACATATATGCTTTGAATCATAGAAATATGATTCTACAATATGTTTGATGTATATTTCATAATTCAAGTGTAATACCAATTGTATGGTGATCAGACCAGTATGTGTACAAACCAGGGAAAACTAAGAAGTTGGATAATTTGGTTTTCTGCAACAAGCTAGACATATATGCTTTGAAACATAGAAATATGACTTTGCAATATGTTTGATATATATCTCATAATTCAAGTGCAATACCAATTGTATCGTGATCAGACCAGTATGTGTCTAAGACAAAGATGTTGTATTGAGAAATGGGCACATTAGACCATACATTGTCAATAAGTGTGTTTTGTACATGGCTTGCGTTGTTCAAAAGAAAGCGGAGACTGTATTTGCGCATGTAGTTTTCCAATTCTTTTGTTCTGGCATTATTTTGTAGCATGTAAATATTGAAGTCTCCTACAATCACAATGGTTTCGTTCAGATGCAAATGTTTTAATGCATTGGAAAGAACATTTAGTATGTTGGATAATGTTGCATGGGGAGCAGCATACAGATTTAGTATTGCAATTTATGTTCCATGGAAAAATATTTTTTCAAGCACCATCTCAACATTCTTTTCTTCGAAATGTGTATGCTCCAAAATTGTTACATGTTTTTTCACCAATATCATCACCCCATGTGTAATATAACTTGATATGAAATTGTGATTTGGAAATTGTTTGTTTTGCATGCATAATTCCATGTATGTTTCCTGCAAGAACAAAATATCAGATTTCATTGTATCATAGTCATTGAGTATATCATCCATTTGTGCAAGTAAGTTACGTGTGTTAAGTGAGAGAATTGATACATATGAGTTTGTTTGTATGAATTGGTAATCATACTGTAGATGCCATTTTGTGGTAGTCCTAAGGCGTTGCATTTCAATATCAACTTTTTGTTCGACTTTGAAATTATCTTTTGTAAGAGGACTTAGTAAATACAAGGATTCTATGCTTCTAACATGGGACAATGTTGTGTATACAAGTCCATGTATTCGAATTCTAGCAGGCTGAAATGCAACACTATCAAGTGTTAGTCCTTGCGATCTATGGAGTGTACGTGCACATGGAAGTTTAATTGGAAACTATTTTTGAATCTTCAGTCGACCTGCCTTTGCTAATGTCGATACTGGCTTTGATATTCGCAAGATAGGTGTCCAATTGCTTGCAGTGTTTGAACGATATAGATAATCCAACTTGCTTGCTTGTCACTTTCCTATATGAGGTTCATGGAACTTAATCCAGAGGACATTAAGATTTTTTGTTTTGGTATAGCCTTTGAGTATTCCATTTGCACCATTGACAAAGACATCTTGTGAATCATAGTTGTAGGCATATATTTCACCCAACATTTCTAATTTCAGGACAAGCTGCAAAGGTAAAGTGGTTGTATGTTCATGATGTGGCACATTTCCATGGTTGTCTTCTTCTAGGTCAATTGAATTGATGACGATATCATCGCCATGCATGAGCGATAGCATGTACCTTTTATGCATTGCAACATCCTTATTTGTGTAGAACAAGAAAGGAAAGGTTGGGTCTATTGGTGTAGGTTGCAAGCACCTCGAATTGATATATGTTAATTCATCATGTGTTTGGTTATTTGTCCACATTCTATTCAGAATTGCAACAAATGTTTCATTTGTCTAGTGCATTGTAGTATGCAATTCAAAGAATTTAATATTGTCCCTCCAGAATTCATGCATCATTGTTTGCATGTTAACCATAGGTTGTTCAAATATTAAAGAATATTGGATGGGTTGTTCTTGGTAAAGATCCCCACATAATATCATGTTAATGTTTACAAAGTGTTTTGTGTGCACATGTTTTATGCTTCTTAGTCGGTTGTCAAGGGAATACAAGAAGCGAATTCTAATAAAAGATGCCTCATCTATAAATACAAGTTGCAATTCGTCATAAATCTTAGACAAGGTATCTAACATTTCCTTGCTAAGTGGAAGAAACTGTGACTTGTTAAAAGGCATAAAAAATGCAGAGTGGACTGTTGTTCCACCTGGATTATATGCATCTTTTCCTCTGTATGCAACTATTAGGCCCTTTGGTTTCATAGGATCAGAGGAATTTTTTGAATCATAGATTCTTATAATCATTTGGAACAGTTATTTCATTGTGAATGTCTTGCCTGTTCCTGCTCTGCCTGTAAGGAACAAGTGCACAGGAGTGTGCATGCTCAAGTATTTTTTAAGTACAATGTCCTTTAGAATTGTTTGTTGTTCTCGATTCAATATACGCCTAATTCTGTGGAAATCATTATTTTCAATAAGGAAAGGATGTTTTGTGACTTGAAAACCAAGGTTGATATGTTTTTCAATGCCACTTGCTCGAGCACGAGGCCAATCTACATGCAAGTCATAGGGCTTGCAGGGAGTTCTGGTTGTTTTTCGGTTTGTGAATGTCTCATCAAGATTGTAAGGGTTTTCTAGTTCATTAATTGCACTTTATAGATCACCCCATGTTGTATTAACATTGTAAGTAAATATAGCTTCATTGATTTGCACTATATCTTAGAGGCAACATACACATCTTCCCATGTAGGGAAGTTATGTTTTAATGTGTTTTCGTTTTCATCGAATGGAACGCATAACAATAGTTTTTTTCTACAATAGTTTTCATAGTCAGAATGTTTATTGTATTTGACAAGCTGTATCACAGAGGGTTTTTTTCTTTTTGATATGGGCGCACCATTTTTTTTGTAATGTGATACGAATTCTGCTAAGCAGATATGCTTAATAGGAGATGGATGTTGGAGATAATAATCAATAACAGAGAGACATAACACGTCTTATGAATTGTCAGGCTCTTGTTCTAGAAAACATGGTGATTTAAGAACAAATGTGCATTTCTCAAGTGGAGATGTGTCTATGGAGACACACTTTCTTGAACTACAATTGAGGGGCAGGGAAGGTGCAATGTGGACTGCTTGTTGAGAAGACATTTTTTGAAGATTAGTTAATGTATTTCCAAGCATACGTATCATTTGTATGGCATCAATATGACTTCTTTCATGTTCTTTGTGTACTCTTATGAATGCACTTGTCATAGATTTGTCAATATTTGTCATATACAAGGTACAATACAATGCTGCAGCGTATGCATTGAGGAAGTACTGCACATTTGTATTTGCATTCCACATAACTACAATGTCCTTAGAGAAATTGTTGTTCTAGATATGGGAAAGTTTTTCATTTAAGGAAAATTGTTGGTTGTTTAAGCGTACATTTTATGGCTTGAATGTACTCATCTTTTGATAGATTTAGCTCTGTCAAGAAGTCATCGAAGCTCATCAACTCGTCAAACTCTTGTTGTTATAGAAATGTGAACAAGGATTTAGATTTCTCAATGACAACATTTCCCTCTAAACTAAGTGGTTCTATGATTCTTGTTTCTCTCATTGGCAGTATGGGGAAGTTGTATCTACAATGTGAGTTTTTTTGTTTTCTACAACTTTTTGTATGATAATGTCTATGAAATTTGGCAAGTTCTGGATCCAAATGATTTGTGTTGCATGTTATGTATTTTTCCACAAACTTCTCGATCTGTGAATTGTTTTCAGCTCCATAGATCGGTGCACCCTCTATCCACAATAGTGCATGGTCATGTTCATTCCCCCTATTATGGAATTCAGTCACAAAAAAATAGTCCGATATTTTTCTGAATAATGTTTCATCAGGGCATATCAATTGTCTTAAAGAATTTATTCTATGTCTATATTAGTGAGTACATGTTACTGTGTCTTTTCTTATGAGGTAGTCAATGTCATTATTTTCCAGTGCATCGAATTGTTTTTTACGTTTGTTGTTCCTATGAAAGTCAGATACCATAGCCACCAATGTATCCCAACAATGCTCTACACTTGCAAACGTGATGAAAAATGTTGGCAGGCCCAGTTGTCGGATCATTGCAAAAAAAAAATTCTTGTTTTGTTGCAAATAGTCAGGAGAGAAGCGAATGTTTTTGAAATCTATGTATCCAATATCAGATTTCAAGATTTTTCCTAGGTTTACTTTGTACTTGACATCCTTGGCCAACAAATTTCTTCCTTGTAACTATCCTTTTCTTATTCGCACCCACATGAAAAACAACACTTGCTCTATTATTATGCGCATTGTTTTGAAAAACAAATTTGTTATGTGACAAGAGAAGACACTGCTTGAATGTAGCAGCTCCCATCGAACTATTTTATGGTAATTGAATCATTCTGTAATGTCAGTGGGAGGTGGATCTCCATAGAAGAGTGTTGGGAAGTTCATTTCCTCAGTGAATTTGTCCTTGAATATTCCAAGTGGACATTGCCCCTCAGCAGGTGCAATTTCGACAATCTTGTCTTGCAAGTCACGAATGCATTGTTAATCAATGAATCCATGCACCAATGTCTCAACAGGTGTTTCATTCTTCGATTCATCACTTGTATCAAATTCAATAGCAGTTTCGAGAGTCTGTGCAGATCTTCCATCCTCTTCTCCAAGAAAACTATTCCAGATCTCATTTATACAAATGTTATGTGCTTTGTACAAGACCTTGGAACACAATTATTTTAATGCTTTCATAAAAACATGCACACGCACTTTTCCTGTCTGATATGAATTTTTGTATTGCAAGTGTCTTTTGAGATCCACAAAAATTGTCATTGTGTCTCTAATGAATTGTGGCAAGGCATTTTGCACAACATCTAGTTGAACAAGCACATTAATAATTGATCCTGTTAATCCCATCTGGGGTTGTTTATAGACCCAAGGTCTGATTTCTGCAAATGCAATTCATAGAGACACAAGTCTCTCTTCAAGTTCTATAAGTGAACTTACATCTGGTAGTGGTGTATTACATCTTATTTGTTCAAGGGTTGCACACTGTGGCAGTTTTCCATTTTCAAGCGATTGTTTGCATGGAAGACAAATGTTTTCAGTGGAAAATGTTTTATCATTTAATGTAAAGCAGAGGTATTATGCTTCCAAATCGGGCGTGAAAGACTTACTGTTTTGCGAAATTCAATTGATTGAAAATTTCACATGCAATGGAAGGAGTGCCTTTATGTTAAGCCCTAATATTGGCTCATTACCCCTTAATTGGGGCATATTATATTAGTAATGTTATTTTATTTATGTCAGCTTTAGGCCATTAGTTGTAATTATACCTCCTAGTC
>JZKD02S2121599.1:385291-401750 GCA_000966675.3 Picea glauca
TTTTCATTTTGAATAATCTTGTACTTGAACATTTAAGTGGGGTAAAAGGAGGTTGCCCCCTCGAAGAGGCTCATTATCTGAAATTATCTCTTTTTCAAGGCGTTGAGTACTTTTCTTGAGTTTTTTCTATGCTATATTGATGTTTGGTTCTTAACACTTTAATTTTATTTATGTAGGTCTGTCTTGCATATTTCCTCTGTAGAGAAGTATGGGTAGAAAGTGTTTCCTGGTTTTCATTGGTAGTAGTGCATGATGTTGGTTCTAGCCCACGAAATGTGATTTTTTCCTCTCAGACAGTTGCATGAACATTGTGGGATATGTGACCATACCAGTTTATGTTGTGTTGTGCACAAAAAAAAAAAATTAGATTTTGATATGTCAATTTCTTTCTAGAAGGAAGCATAGTAATGTATTTTTTTCTCTCGCGTATGACCTTTTTAAAGTTGTGATAACTTAGTCTACATTTCTTATTTAAGGCCATGCTGACTTCATGGAAACTGGGATGAATTTCATTCTGATTAAATAGCATGCGACACTTATGCAGATTCAATGTGGTTTCACTGGCATTGACACGGGACCCTAAGCCGACAATATTTCCTATACTACCAATGCATTGTTTCTCTCACGTATGACCTTTTTTAAGTTGTGATAACTTAGTCTAAGTTTTTTGTTTAATCCCTATATAGCCTCATCACAACTGGGACGAATTTCATGCATGACCTTTTTCAAGTTGTGATAACTTAGTCTACGTTTTTTGTTTAAGCCATGTATGGCCTCATCACAACTGGGATGAGTTTCATCCTCATTAAAAAGCATGCCATGCATATGCAGATTCGATGCAGTTTGGGTGGCATGGACAGTGGACCCTAAACCAGTGATATGTCACAGCAAAGGTTGATAATGGATATGTGCCATATCTGTTTTCAACGAGATGATGTCAATTGTTCGATCACAATTTGAATCAAAAGACTAGGAATGGATAGTGCCATCTGGTAGGGCTGACTAGACCTAGATATTTACTCTGAATATGATAGATAGCCATTGCAAATAAAATATTCCACCCTCCACATTTCCTTTTTCATATGGAAGTGCCATGCTTACAAGGTATTCTAGCCAACTTCCAATTGCCGACATATTTTCTAGGAGATATGGTGAAAGGTGTTGATGCAAGCATCTAAAATCTTGTTGATTGCCTCCTATAATTGCATTGCAAAAGGACTGTATAATGTAAATCTACAGAAAATTCACATCGAACTATGTTTCTACCAAACAACAAATTGCATT
Source organism: Picea glauca (assembly GCA_000966675.3). NCBI lineage: Eukaryota > Viridiplantae > Streptophyta > Pinopsida > Pinales > Pinaceae > Picea > Picea glauca. Next base: position 386,576 of record JZKD02S2121599.1, read on the forward strand.
GAATAGACTATCTCCACAATTAGATACAACAATTGTTGCTATCTACAAGCCATGGCAGTCTATGCGATGCATAATCCATTTCCACTGCAATTCAAGGTCTTTTCAAATGAGGGACAAGTAAATATGAAGTCCTCCAAGATTGCATATGGATAATTTTCTATACAGTAGTGGTTCATAATGACCACTGACAGGATTGACATCATGGAACAAAATGTAGTATGGATTGCTAGATGCATTTTTGTTGAATAGTAGATATCTTGTTTTTCTTGTCAATGACCATATTCCAATTGATATATTGAGCCACTTAGACAACCACCATATACAAAATGTATCTCCCTAAAGTCCCCTCTCATGTGCATGCAAAATTGCAGATGCAGACAACCACATCTTTGAAAAATACGTAGTGACATCATGTATTCCATGCAACTGCCAAAGAAAATTAGATGCCAATTCGTATTCATACGACTCCAAAGCCTCAACATCGCCATTTTTTAAACAACCCAAGAAATAATCTATCAATCCATTGTGCAAGTCGATCGAGGAATAACAGAAATGCAGTAGAACCTGAAATGCATCAAAAGGGCAATCTCCTATAGTATACGAGAATGCATCCAATCTAAAAAGCCCATTGTTATGCAACACCTCGTCGATGTTGTCATGTATAATGGAGTCTGTATCTATTTCACATGACTCAACATATATTACTTGTTTCATCTCTTAAATTGTGATTTTCAATTCGTTTCTTAACTATTTTCAGTTTATATGAAGACAAAGAAAAAGGAAAAAAAATAAAACTAAAAAACATAAAAAAAAACAAATAGAAAACTACAAGCGTGGAACTGTGCACCAATCTCGATATGTATCCTTCAACCTTCTTCTTGTCAAATTCAATCCCCCCTATTCGCCACAACAGATGAAAAGAAAACAAACGTACAGTGAACCGTGAACTAAACAGAATAAACAACACAAATAAATAACACTATAAATTTGTTGAGCACAAAGACTGAGTATTCAAGGTATATCATTTTTGAACCTATTCATGGCGTGCATCCTACCAGCTTCTCATAGGTAGAAGATGTTCTACAAAATAGAAAGGACAGGACAAAGGCAACATGTGGACGAAGTTTTTGACCTAGAGAATAAAATAATTCCCTATGTTGGCCCTCGACCAAGTTTTGAGGAAACCTTGGTTGAGTTAGGACCACTTTTTGGACTTCAACATAGTGATTGAGGAAGGAACGCCCAGGCAGAGCTGAGATCTCAGATCTCACTCATTTTGTGGACCCATCAAAGGGTTTCCTAGGTTTTTGTATTAGGATTTATGGGTTGTAGGCCCATGGGTTTACCCATGATTAGGCCTTATTGTAAAAGTATAAATAAGTAAATATTGTAAGGTAGAAGTTGTGAAGGCTAAGTTAATACCTTGGAAGGCTACGTGCAAGTGGCTCTGAGTTGCTTTGTGCAACATAGTGTATAAGTAGGGCTTTGTGCTTGATAGAGAAGTGGGATTTATGCTGTGACCTAATTTTAGGAAGGAGGATTTGGTGCTCAGTGCACAGATCTATGAATTCTTAGTGCTTTATTTATATTGAATGTGCTAGATCTAACTTATGATGCTAAGTGTGATGTGTATGTTGTCATTGTTACTGCGTTGATATGTACTTAGGGTTTAATATGCGATGTGAATAAGAATAATGGGTTGATGCATGTTGTTCCTAAGTACTCTGTAGAAGTGTTATAATCACATATATGTGTCCCAGCTTGGTTACAGACACCCGAGTCCTGTAACCCCCTGCCTCTACCTCAGGTGACAATTTGCCTGCTTCGTAGGTGTTGCCGAAAGAGCCAATAGTTAGGGTTTTTTTGGTGCGTTGTTGAAGGGTTGAACACTGGTTCTTCCCCTCTGCCAACAAATGGTTCCGTTGTCGGGACCTGAAACTATGATTTCTAGGAACTGAAAGAAAAGAGAAGCTTTGTGTGTAGATCTGTTGATTTAGTGTGCAATATTCTACTCATCTTGTGAAGCTTTGTGCTAAAAAATAAATCCAATCTGAAGAAAATAGGTAAGATCTTGAAAGAGGTAAAGATTTGTGATTTGATAAGAGTAAGATAAGTGAAAATTTTTATTTAGAAATCATGAATCTAGGTATGTTTGATAGATTTTGTCCTAGTTTGAAAACTAGGGCATAGTTGGAAGAAAGAGTTGATCTAAGTAAAGCTAATAAGAATAAAGAAAGATATGTTCTTCCTATGCATAGAAAGAATTTTTGGACTAATAAGTGGATGCAGGAAACTAGAAAGAATTTTTGTAGATTGCAGGTCTAGCACTGTGATCGTAGTGTGCAATACAAGAAAGGTTGGGGAACGTTTAAAAGAAAGAGAGGACTAACAATATGTTATAACTGTAGAATATCGGGATATATTGCTAAGGAATGCGTTGGTACGGGTCCTATTTGTCTCTATTGTAAAATTGTTGGTCATGAATTTGAGGGTTGTCCAAATATGATTGCTAAAGTCCAATAGATGAAAATGAGACAAGAAAACTATGAAGAAAGTCTAGAGAATAAGAGCATGTTAAAGAATCATCAAGAAAAGGAATCATAGAAGAATTAGACTATGTTATTACAGTTGAAAGAAACAATGAATGATCACAAAGATGTCAGTTTACCAGAGATCTTGAAGGTAAAACAATGCATAAGTGCAAGAACATGAGACTTCGATGTAGACTATTTCTTGGATGGGGAAACACAAGTGACTATTATGATAGAAGAAACTTGGGAAATTTTTGGGAAAGCCTATTGTGATTCCTTCATTGGGAAGAATAGGCTTGTTTAAAGGAAAGATGATAACCCTATGTGGAAGAATTACTAAAGTACCTATTATTGTCCATGGAACATCGACTGAAGAAGAATTTGACATCATTAAGTTTGTTGGGAACAATGCCCCTTTCCCACTCTTGTTATGAAACACTTGGATTGGGAAGGATAAGCTTAGAAGGAAAGAAGAGGAAGAAGTTACATAAAAGAAAAACAAAGAACTAAGGGACTTCATAGCTAGAAAAATAGATTGACTGATAGAAGAATGAAAAGTTAAGTCGAAGCAGCATGACACAAGAGAATTAATTGTCAAAGTTAAAAGTGCGCAAGAAGGTTTGAAGGACCTATCCATGCCAGAAAGAAGTATATCCACCCAGGAAGTAGTAAGAGAATGGATATTAACTTCAAATCCTTTGAGGGAACATGAGCAGTGCGAAGTAACTTCACTAGGAGAAGGTAAGAATAAGGATGGAAAGAGAATTCCAAAAACAACTAGAGAAACTCAGATCGTAGGAAACAAGGCAAGGAAGCTCAGTAAGAAGAAGGCTAAGTTGGAAAAGCTATAGGAAGAGAAAAAATTGAATACTTCACAGATTGGGACTTCACATGAGGCAGGTTTATAGGAATTGAACCTCGCCGGAATGACAGAACCGCGCAGAATGGGACTTCACCCTAGAGAAGCTATATGACCGTTTGAGGTGACCCGACCATTAGAATGACGCTCCAGGATGGTTAGAAAACACATTTATGGGCGGATAGACCATCGTTGGACGTTGAGACTGCAGCATAATAGACAAATTTGCATTGATGGAAACCTTCCTACCCATTAGAGGAATCTATTACGACACTCGCTTATTTAACCCATCAGACGTTGCGCCAGGACCACTTTTTCCCCCCTGTAATTATATGATCTAATAGAGAATTGATTGTGTTTCAAGTTGCAATTTCAAACGTAGACACCGCCATCCTCTTGTTTACCCCGCCTGTCCATTCTCCTACCCTGACCTCTTCGTTTAAAAGTGAGAATGTCAAGCGAACAGACTAAGTTAGAGAAGTCCATCGAGGAGGTTCTTAAGAAGTTTATGGCTGACATAGCTATGTCTGAAGGTCTTCAGGCATCGTGGACTAGGGGACTACAGGCTTCCCCTTCGACTACACAATGCTCTAACCATGATAACCTCACAACTGAGAAGCGAAGTAAGCATCGTGACGATCTGGCTAATGCGAAGAAGATCCCGTCGATATTACCAAATTATATCTCACATTTGGCTAGCGTGGTTAACCACAACAACATCCCACGATAATTTTAATACACTTTGAACACCACGTACATCCCGAAGGGGATATATGTAGTTGGAAGTCATTTGGGACAAATCACATCCCTGAAGAATTGTGACTATAACCTTGGAGACAGAAAGAACTATGCCATGCTTGCACCTCACCGATACTTAATGAAGACTACTGGGAAGAATCCTTGCATCTTTGACCAGTCATGGATAAAGGAGCTACTGCAGCCCACTATACTCAATGTAATGAAGATTCCTCACTTTGGCCAACATCAGGAGGTTAACGCTTGCGTTAAACTCCTCTTGTCGTGCTATCATGGTGGATACTTATGTCTCGATTGGAGGATTACTGTGGATTCGATGTTGATCCACTTGATCATAGGATTGAGCATCCAAGGACCCAACTCTCAACAGTTCTACCCAGGGAAGGCCTCAGACTGCTCCCTGGCACAACGCATAAAGGAGGCATATGGAGAAGTTGAAAAAGGAAAGTGAGGCTACAAGGTAGCTTCTATCTAGGATGGAGTAGTGCGCCTCACTTGCCAACTCATATCTAGCAAGCTCTTCAGAAAGAACTGCCCCACATAGGTCACCGGGTTCATGGTGGACTTCACAGGGAAATGCGTGGAGGGAATGCAGATGAATTGGGAGTTACCTCATCAATGAGCTTGAGAAAGACTGTCGCGAAGCACAGAATAAGGGATACAAGTTCCACTTCAGCTGGCTACTCATGTTGATTGCATTTGTCACTTGGAAAATGCCCGAAGAAGAAACCTTTCCATAAATTGAACCATCAGAGCCACTGGCAGCTAGATTTTCTACACTATGGTATACGAATGACATGTCAAAGCAATGGAAGTCTAACACAGTGTTCCATGTGTACTATCAACAACTTAAGGTTGCCATAGAGTCATTCCCGCGCATGACACTATGCACCTTGCACCAGTATAGACCGATCGCTAAGTTCCATGTAGATCCTCATTTTATATATATCACTGCGCACAGGGATGAGAGCAAGGAAGAATTACAATCCTATTATAAGTTGACCAATGAAGACATGGAAAAAATCACGAAGGAATGGCCAGAATAATTTCAGATACCTGTCGATGATGCTGAACTCTCCGACGCTGACATTATAGGTATCCCATTGGTCACCCAGGTCGAGCATGCAGGACAATCCAGTACAAAGAAGAAGAAGAGAAAGGAGGAAGTCCATAATACAAAAATTGATGAGGAGGACAATGCCTCGAAAGAATATGGATCTGGCTTGCTAGGAGGAGGAGATGAAGTAAATGGAGAAGGAGGAGGGGATGAAGGAGAAAAACAAGGAGAAGGCAAAGCTACACCGGTGAAGGATCCCCCTACCAATATAGAAACACCGAAGAAGAGGAAGGTTTATCCACATAAACCTTCAACAAGAAAGAAGACCTGCGCTAATAAGCCCCAGTTAGAGGCCACACTCATGGAGGACGACATCAGCTTGGTCCGCAGAGCGATGGAGGATGCATCTGAAGATCTCTTGCAGAGATATGGAGCGAAGCAGGAAGAGATGTATGAAAAGGTTGAGAAGGAGCTTAAGGAGATACAACAGGATATTCAAGTGATCCGCGAAGTGCCTACTGTGCCTTTCTCATCGAAGACTACAGAATTGGGGGATGAGCCCACCCAATTAAGAATATTAGCATATGCAACAGAGGCTCGACTTCATAAAGTTCAAGAAGAAAAGGAGAAGGCTAAAGAATCCTTGAAGAAAGAGAAAGAGGAAGTCTTAGAGCAACTACGAGTTGCGCGGTACTACGTAACCACTTATGAGAATGATAAAGACGAGTTTCAGGCGATGCTCGAGGAAGATAAAGAGAATATACAGAGAGAAAAGGACCAGTTTCTTGCAGAGCAAACTGCGGTCAAAGAAGCGGTGAGAAAAACACTTCGCTCTGTGCCAGGCTTGGCACAGGAAGAACATGAGTCAGTCGAGGTTCAATTGATGAAGCTTGCTGAGGCCATCCAACAACTTCAAGTGAAGATAACAGAGTTGGAGATTCAAGAAGTACTGAGCACTCTGAAGGAAGTGCACGATGAGAGGGAGGAAGCTGCTAAGAATGCAGTTGAAAGAATCAAGGCCCTTCCTTCAGAGTGCAAGCATTTGAGTGATCAAAGTGCACAGAATTGTGAACACCTCATAGAAGATCCAAAGCTAACGAAACTAAAAGCGCAGCTACAAGAGGCACAACAATAGGCATCCATTGTGCAGGTGCAAATGAAGTTACTCACTACAGTCGAGAGAATGAAAAGATATCAAGAACAATGTGCAATCCAACACCATATTACTTCCATCTAGGGCAGAGTAATGGAAATCATGCAGAAGTTGCAACCAATGCAGGATGAAGCCTGCAAATTATTTGAAGGGATTGAAGGACAAGGCTCGCAGTTAGACCAAGTGGTTGTGATCATGGAACAATGCCTGGAAGGGCCTGTTACAATGCAGATAATCCAAGAGATCACTGAGTAGGAGGCTCAAGCGAAGGAACAATTCAAGACAACTCGAGTGAAGATCGAGGCCTTTGAAGTGACATTGCCTAGGCCCGAGTGACTCGGGACGACTCACAGGTGAGTGTTGGGGGCATGTTGGCCCTCCACCAATTTTTGAGGAAACCTTGGTCGAGTTAGCACCACTTTTTGGACTTCGACGCAGTGATCGAGGAAGGAGTGCCTATGCGAAGATGAGATCATGGATCTCACTCATTTTGTGGACCCATCAAGGGGTTTCCTAGGGTTTTTGTATTAGGATTGATGGGATGTCGGCCCATGGGTTTACCCATGATTAGGCCTTATTGTAAAAGTATAAATATGTTAATATTGTAAGTTAGAAGTAACAAAGGCTAAGTTAATAGCTTAGAAGGCTAAGTGCAAGTGGCTTTGAGTTGATTTGTGCAACAAAGTGTATATGTAAGGGTATGTGCTTGATAGAGAAGTGGGATTTGTGTTGTGACCTAATTTTAGTAAGGAGGATCTGGTGCTCAGTGCACAGATAACCTGTCCTCTGTGAAGCTTGGCTCTGTGGCTTAGTGCGCAGGAGCATATTAATGTAAGAGCTTGAAGACTAATAAAGAAGAAGAAGAAGTTGGTGGACGTAGCCCCACACTGGGGTGAACCACGTATATCTTGTGTTGACGGTTTTCTTTGTGCTATGTTATGTTTCCATTTATCTTCTTAGTTCTTTTGTTAATATGTACATTAGATAGATATATGAATGCTTAGTTTTTTATTTATATTGAATGTGCTATATCTAACTTATGATGCTAAGTGCAATGTGTATGCTGTCATTGTTACTGCATTGATCTACGATGTGAATAAGACTAATGGGTTGATGCATGTTGTTCCTAATTACTCTCTAAAAGTGTTATAATCACATATCTGTGTCCCATCTTGGTTACAAAAACCTAAGTCTTGTAACCCTCCTTGTCTCTACCTTGGGTGAGACTTCACCTACTTCGCAGGTGTTGGCGAAAGGGCCGATAGTTAGGGTTTTGTTGGTGTTGTTCAAGGGTTGAACCCTGGGTTTTCCCTTGTGCCAACACCCTGTCACTAGACCTTGGCGGATGGTTCCCCCTTGTGACAACTCCGAATTCATTTTCTAAACCCCTTTGCATTGCAATTTTGGAAACAACTATGGCACAATATCCAGGATGTGGAAGTTGGCATATGAAAACGCATGGTTTCCAGGAACAAATAATAAGAGGAGAACATTTGGTTTTCTTTTGTATATGTCACCATGGCTGCGGCAAAGGCGGGTTCTCTATAAAACATTGATGTTCAAGAACAAGGAAAATATTCTGGTTGCAACAACCACACAGAAAGATGTTCTGCAACAGAATTTCGAGGCAGAGACTCCCACCATTGAAAATTCGTGCTTGCAAGGTGCAAAACAACAAGAAGAAAAGAAGGAATAGCAATGAAACGATGGCACAAAAACTTACCCGTCAACGAGGGATGGCAGAAGCGCAGCCCCAAAACTTGCAAAACGCAACAAAAAGTCCAACAACATGCAAAGTTGAAGAACAACAAACTAGTCAACAACCATGAAGAGGTCCAACTGCCACTGCAAGACCTCAACTTTGCAAAGTTGAATCAAACAACAACAAGTAGCATGGAACGAACCAACAAACAACCATCAACCACTAAACCAGTGGTGTCGGTGAAGAACAATATTCCACATCAAAAAATGGAATGAAACTATATTGTAACACATCTATACAATAAATATTTAAGGTTGCGAGACCTGTTACGTAAACACTTAAGACTGTTAGAAACGTCGAAGGGCGTCGTGCTGTGCAAACATTTAAGAAAGAATGCAGTGTGGCAGGCCTGTTTACATACACAACAATGACAAAGACTCTTGAAGTACGCAATAATAAAGAAAAATCAAACATAATAATAGTAATAAATAAATAATAAATAATAATAATAATAATAATAATAATAATAATAATAATAATAACAATAACAATAGTTCAAACACTGGGGACTATGCTAAAAAAAATTGACTAAGACGACAAAGTAATATGAAAACTGACTATCCATGTGCAATAAGACCTCAAATCTATTAGTACAAACTTTGGATATCTAAACATTTCAATATGAATAGTACAAATTAAAAAAAGTACCGTACATGATAAAACTTTGGATATGACAACATATAATTCATTGGGAATAACAAAGCTGACAATAAGACCTCAAATCTATCATCCAATCAAATCATGACATGTATGGGTTTTTTTATTATATAAAAAATAATGCTTTTACTTTTGTAATTCGAACATTAGAAAGTATGCAAAAATTTATAGTCAAACCACAAACTAATATAAAATCAACGAATTATCGATTGCTATAGTCCCTCTACACCTTTAGCAGAGACTAATAACAATCAAATACATTTATATTATAACTTCTTAAAATAATACATTAGTAAACTCTCTAACATGTATAATAACAATCAAATACATTTATATTATACCCTCTTAAAAATAATACATAAGTAAAATATTTTTTCATTGGGATAGAATCACATTAACTTAAGCTACCATATATATTTAGATAATATGTTTGTTTTATTATTTTTAATTATATTTAAATTAACAATTTTTTATTATATAATATTATAAAATTAATATTAAATCATATCATTTTATAATACTTAGTTATTCATAAAAAAATAGTCATAAGTCAAATTAAATTGTCTTAAATAAAGTCAAAGTTGTCATTATGTGGACCATCTCTAACAATTTATATCCGAAGTTATCCTACCACATCTCGGCATGTCACATTTGCTCTTTCTCTACATAATAATGTTATATGATGTACGACATAATATCAAATCATAAACTCTTAGAGATGGTCCACATTATGTTCACTAATATTTATTTAAGACAATTTTAATTAATTTGACTCGTACATATCACTTTAAACAATTTGATTACTACGTTGCCCATTTCACAACACTCATTACTATGCTACCCATTTAACAACACCGGTACTCATGACACTTTGACACTAGTAAGAATGCCTTTATTTAATGTGTATGATGAATTACAAGTTAGCTGAACATGTGATTAGAAGTGGATAAATACACGTGTGGTAAAAGTTAGCAAAGGTTAATGTTTGAACGGAGCAAGTGGCCTGGTTGGAGCTAGAAATGTGATTGTACCTGTCAAAGGTTGTCCCAAGAAACCTACACGAGTATATTTCTCTATTCTTAATATAAAGAATCATTAATGTTTTCTAATATATTTGTAGAAGCATAAGGTTTAAAAAGTTTATAATGGTAAAAAAAGAAAGTTGGTGATGTTTTCATACTGAGAGAAGGGGAACATCTCAGTTTTAATGTCTACTTCGAAAAAGTTTCTTAAATAAGTTTTTTTTTGGCAAAATTAAACGTTCTTGCATAGTAACTTAGATGTTATTCTCTAATGTCTCACTAACTGGTGGTATTCCCTCTAACAATTTAGAATCGAATGTTTCATTATATATTTCATCTTGTATTCTAAATGTTGCAGCAATTCTACTTAATTTTACAAAAAAAACAAGGGTAAAACAATTGTTATTATCATCTATTGTGATAGACGTTGTTCTAACTTCGTAGATAATGTCTTACTTCCCTATGAAATATTCTATTGTGTCCATCGCTATTACTATCTACAATGGAAACTATTTTTAAATGCATTGTCCTAGCAAAATGTTTTTGTTTTTTTTCACGACGAAGGCCATGAGTTGTATTAGAATGCAATGACATTGTTAGAGAATATTCGTTCTTGACTTCTTTCTCCTTGTCTTCAAATACAATAGGTGTTGAATGTACATTTTGCTTGCTTCTTCTCAAATATTTTTTGGAAGTCAGTAGAAGAAATCTGTTGAAGGAACAATAGTGCAACATCACCTCCACTATCAATCCACTCAACATCACTGAAATATCCTTGGTCCCTTGCAAAATATTCCATAGGAAACCCACCCTTCTCTTCCTCATTCAATGTTGCAATAGGCGGTCATGAAGGAGGAAGGGCTTCTACTTTTCCAAAGAGAACCTGATGCGTGCCTATAGAGTGTAGTCAACCAAGATTTATGAGCAAACTGGCCAGAAAGACACCCACCTTCCATAATTCTTGTATATTAATTATATACACCAATTGCATATTTGGTTGCTCCGTAACTTATGAAATACTGCATCTAGGATATGTTTTGGAAAAGATATAGAGTCTTGTTTTGCATCAAATGGAAGGGAATATGCATCAAATGGAAGGGAAGATATTCTTTACAACATGTCCTAGAATCACCTATCAAAGTTGTGCCTTATCTTCTACATGGCTCAAGCATGAATTAAAGAGAGGAAGTAAGTAACGACTTTACATATATAGAGACTTTACAGTCAAGCAACTCCACATCTATTCTGGGAAATATCTCAATAGGGGCCCACTAGCCCTCACCTAATTGCTTCACCTCTTCGAACAACTCCCTTTGATATGATACGTAGCAGTTTCCATGCAAAAAGACACTGATATTCAACATCTACTTGTATGTTTGCATTACCAAGTGGATAGGATTAAAGTACACTCTCTATTTGTCTTTTTGTTTTGTTTATTTAATTATTTATTGGAGCATTCTATTCTATTTATTGCTTGGCCAAAGGCATATAGGATCTAGTTACTGATTATTGGGATATCAATTGTTACATAACGTTTTTTCACGAGTAAAAACACTTTAAACTGAAAAAATATTCTTATATATGAAAAATGAAAAAATAGATAATAAGAATATTTCTTTAGAATCTAAAGAGAAAGTAGATTGTTTTCCATTTAAGTTTATAATAAAAAATATTATTTTTTAACAGATATTTGTATACTTATAATACATTCTTGTATATTTAAAACATAGATAATAAGAATAATTTGTTAGAATCTAAAAAGAAAGTAGATTGTTTTTCGTTTAAGTTTATAATAAAAAATATTAATTTTTAACTGATATGTGTATACTTGCATGGTATATTTATAATTATATAATGAAAATATTAAAAATTTTCTATGTTTTTACCTTTCCAAGAATATATACCGTAACTATCTTGTTTATCTCTAAGAATTGGTGTGTACCAAAAGTCAGAATCCATTGTTAAGGATTGGTGTGTATCAAAAGTCAAAACTTTTGGATAGACTACCTATTATTGTACCAAAACCCATAACGTGATGAGATGTTCGCCCTTACCTACTTTTCATGTAGGTAATAGTTAACTTGCTTACATTGGTATGGAAACTAGGACTAGATAAGTTATTGGACTATGTTAGCGATATTTCTTGTCTTGGGATTAGGCGTACCCAGGTCTGCAGTTTGCACAGGAAGCACCCGAGCATAACACGAGAGGATCCCGTTTTTTAGCAGCTAGTCAAGCGAGCGGGCGAAGTTTTGCCATCGGTGGCCGAAATCCATCCATAGAAGTTAATCGGCGGTCATCGGGTTTTCGGGGCTGTCAAGTTGCCCGGGGTTTAGCACGAAGGGCGGCGCCAATGGTTCAAAGCAAATCTGGATCGTCCGATCTCGTTGGGACAGGTGGCAGCCAGTCGGCGTATCGGGGATCGATGATTCAGGAGACAAGGAGTTGTCCGTTCATTGCATTTGAAATCGTCGATCAATGAAGCTCCGAAAGCGCCTTTGGCGCCTAGCCCAGGGTCTTAGCCCCAGGTCACATCAAGCGAGCCTACAAATGGGGGGAGTCCCCTATATAGTAGCGTACTATCTGGGTCGTTCATTTGAGGGACACGCGACAGACATCTGTGTCACGTCGGCATTCGGGAGTTCGAGGGGTACGCGCTCCTCGTCCCTTAACTTCTCGAAACCCCGAAATGCCGATAGCGCCCAGAATCAGGCCCGTGGTTTTGGCACCTGGTTGTAAAGGAGCAAGCCTGAAGGAGGGGCGCTTGTGTTTGACATTTGGCCACTCGGGTCCCAAAGCACCGAAAAGCCATCTCAGTCGTTCATTTTGGAGGGACGCGTGGCGACCGTTAGGTTCTCTTGACATTTCGCCCATCGCGAGTTTGAAAGAGAAAGATCTTAATCCTTTCTCACCCGCGAACCCCGAAGCACCGACAGCACTCTGGTAGATAGGCGTAGGGTCACAGCTCGTGGTCACTCTAGGGAGTAGAAGGGGATGTACTGGGAAGCCAAAGGCGTTGAATTTAGATTCAAAGAGAGGGGGCACTACATTTTCCAGGCGTCGATTCGACGTGAAATCCCAATAGCTGCCAGGAATGAATGCAGAAAAGAGAGGGTGGTTGAGGCCTCTCCTCAATCATTAATTGCAAATTACGGATGTCTCGGCTGAGGGCCTACCCGAGATGGTCCTCTGTACTGGTTCTTTTCATGAAAGTCGCACCGAGTCCTCAACTCGTCAGGAAAGCCTGCACACGCTAGCTCGACACTTAATAGCTCAGCTACTCCCCTTGCTGGAGTCGCGTGCAGTTAAGCGATATTTCTTGTCTCGGGATTAGGCGTACCTAGGTCTGTAATTTGCATGGGAAGCACCCGAGCATAACACGAGAGGATCCCATTTTTTAGCAGCTAGTCAAGCGAGCAGGCGAATTTTTGCCATCGGCGGTCGAAATCCATCCATAGAAGTTAATCGGCGGTCATCAGGTTTTCGGGGCTGTCAAGTTGCCCGAGGTTTAGCATGAAGGGCAGCGCCAATGGTTCAAAGAAAATCTGGATCGTTCGATCTCGTTGGGACAGGTGGCAGCCAGTCGGCGTATCGAGGATCGATGATTCGGGAGACAAGGAGCTGTCCGTTCATTCCATTTGAAATCGCCGATCAACGAAGCTCCGAAAGCGCCTTTGGCGCCTAGCCTAGGGTCTTAGCCCCAGGTCACATCAAGTGAGCCTGCAAATGGGGGGAACCCCCTATATAGTAGCATACTATCTGGGTCGTTCATCTGAGGGACACGCGGCACACATTTGTGTCACGTCGGCATTTGGGAGTTCGAGGGGTACGCGCTCCTCGTCCCTTAACTTCTCGAAACCCCGAACCCTGAAATGTCGATAGCGCCCAGAATCGGGCCCGTGGATTTGGCACTTGGTCGTAAAGGAGCAAGCCTGGAGGAGGGGCGCTTGTGTTTGACATTGGGCCACTCGGGTCCCAAAGTGCCGAAAATCCATCTCAGTCGTTCATTTTGGAGGGACGCGTGGTGACCGTTAGGTCCTCCCGGCATTTTACCCATTGTGACTTTGAAAGAGAAAGATCTTAATCCTTTCTCATCCGCGAACCCCGAAGCACCGACAACACTCTGGTAGATAGGCGTAGGGTCATAGCCCATGGTCACTCTAGGGAGTAGAAGGGGTTGTACTGGGAAGCCAAAGGCACCGAATTTAGATTCAAAGAGAGGGGGCACTACATTCTCCAGGCGTCGATTCGATGTGAAATCCCAGTAGCTACCAGGAATGAATGCAGAAAAGAGAGGGTGGTTGAGGCCTCTCCTCAGTCATTAATTACAAATTATGGATGTCTCGGCTGAGGGCCTACCCGAGATGGTCCTCTATACTGGTTCTTTTCATGAAAGTCACGTTGAGTCCTCAACTCATCAGGAAAGCCTGCACACGCTAGCTCGGCACTTAATAGCTCAGCTACTGCCCTTGCTGGAGCCGCGCGCAGTTAAGATGGCGTCTGTCATAGGCGCACGATCGTCTAGTCTGCATGCGCAGACTGTCGGAAGGCATGCAGACACAATATTTTAATTGCAGTATCTCGTTTTCGTTGTTGTGGTTTTGTTTTGAGTATATGTAGGCATTTTCACCATTTTTGTAATAATCGATGGTAGAGCAGAGCTCCCTACTGTAAAGTTTTAAATGATAGTCTAGTTTGTTGGTTATGCATCTGTATATGAGATATCTTGTTTTATGACAGACAGTTTTTCTTACTCCATCTAATTTTCGTCTCATGCTAAGAGAGTTCGTGATTGACTGATTCGCGCGAATTATTGCAGTTATGTTATGATAAAAGATTTATTGTTGCATTACTGCATTCTTTGGCTTTTTCTTTTGAATGTAAGATGATATTGCAATTGAACGTCTTCTTCTTCAGCCTTTTAGAGACCTGATGTTAATAACAAACCTCCGCTTTCCTCTTATATAAGTCTTCCGCCTGTTCACCCTTTACTACAACTCATTGTCTGAAGTTTATATAAGACCTCACTCGCCTATGCATGCCTGGCCTAGTTTTGGAGTTGGAATGATATTGTTTTGAGTTGGCTTCCATTCGTTCATCCCATCTATAAACCATCGTGACATAAAACTGATGGGCGTCGGGCTCTGCTCCTGCTAGCAATCCGGGAGTGACTTCTGTCGCCAACAGACTATATGATTCATAACTGGTCAAGTTACAATGCATTTGTGGTTGTGTTGTTAAGAATTTGCTCAAAGCTTCATAACATGGAATTTCACTGTAATGACCTATCGTCATAAAGAAAAAAAATCAAGACATCAATATGAATTGATTAATTTTTGTTTAGCTGGTTTGATGTAGAAATCCAGAACATGCTTATT
>JZKD02S2121599.1:411729-424792 GCA_000966675.3 Picea glauca
TCATTCCCAGAGCTCGAAAATTAGATTCAACTAGCAATCTAGCTAAACCCTGTCCTTTCACTAATTTAGTTGGCTTGACCTCTAAGTCAAATTCCTGAATTTTCGCAAGCCATCGCCCCCTCTTACCATCACTGTCCACTTGCACTAAAATGTCTTTTACAGCGCTGGTATGAACTAAACAGAAGAAACAATGTAAATAAATAACACTATAAATTTGTTGAGCACAAAGACCGAGTATTCAAGGTATATCATTTTTGAACATATTCATGGCGTGCATCCTACCAGCTTCTTAGAGGTAGAATATGTTCTGCAAAATAGAAAGGACAGGACAAAGGCAACAGGTGGACGGAGTTTTTGACCCAGAGAATAAAAGCATTCCTTATGTTGGCCCTTGACCAAGTTTTGAGGAAACCTTGGTCGAGTTAGGACCACATTTTGGACTTCGACGCAGTGATTGAGGAAGGAACGCCCAGGCAGAGATGAGATCTCGGATCTCACTCATTTTGTGGACCCATCAAAGGGTTTCCTAGGTTTTTGTATTAGGATTTATGGGATGTAGGCCCATGGGTTTACCCATGATTAGGCCTTATTGTAAAAGTATAAATAAGTAAATATTATAAGGTAGAAGTAGTGAAGGCTAAGTTAATAGCTTGGAAGGCTAAGTGCAAGTGGCTCTGAGTTTCTTTGTGCAACAGAGTGTATAAGTAAGGCTCTGTGCTTGATAGAGAAGTGGGATTTATGTTGTGACCTAATTTTAGGAAGGAGGATCTGGTGCTCAGTGCACAAATCTATGAATGCTTAGTGCTTTATTTATATTGAATGTGCCAGATATAACTTATGATGCTAAGTGTGATGTGTATGTTGTCATTGTTACTGCATTGATATGTACTTAGGGTTTGATATGCGATGTTAATAAGACTAATGGGTTGATGCATGTTGTTCCTAAGTACTATGTAGAAGTGTTATAATCACATATATGTGTCCCAGCATGGTTACAGACACCTGAGTCCTGTAACTCCCCTACCTCTACCTTGGGTGAGAATTTGCCTGCTTCGTAGGTGTTTCTAAAAGGGTCGGTAGTTAGGGTTTTTTTGGTGCGTCGTTGAAGCGCTGAAACCTAGGTCTTCCCTTGTGCCAACAAATGGTTCTGTTGTCAGGACCTAAAACTGTGATTGCTAGGAACTGAAAGAAAAGTGAAGCTTTGTTAGTAGATCTGCTGCTTTAGTGCGCAATATTCTACTCGTCTTGCGAAGCTTTGTGCTAAAAAATAAATCCGATGTGAAGAAAAGAGGTAAGATCTTGAAAGGGGTAAAGATTTGTGATTTGATAAGAGTAAGATAAGTGAAATTTTTTCTTTATAAAGCATGAATCTAGGTATTTTTGATAGATTTTGTCCTAGTCTGAAAACTAGGGCATAGTTGGAAGAAAGAGTTGATATAAGTAAAGCTAATAAGAATAAAGAAAGATATGTTATTCCTATGCATAGAAAGAATTTTTGGACTAATAAGTGGATGCAGGAACCTAGAAAGAATTTTTGCAGATTACAGGTCTAGCAATGTGATCATAGTGTGCAATATGGGAAATGTTGGGGAATGTTTAAAAGAAAGAGAAGATTAACAATATGTTATAACTACATAAGACTAGGATATATTGCTAAGGAATGCTTTGGTACAAGTCCTATTTGTCTCTGTTGTAAAATTGTTGGTCATGAATTTGAGGGTTGTCCAAAGATGATTGCTAAAGTCCAATAGATGAACATGAGACAAGAAAACTATGAATAAAGTCTATAGAATAAGAGCATGTTAAAGAATCATCAAGAAAAGGAATCATAGAAAGCTCAGAGTATGTTATTACAGTTGAAAGAAACAATGAATGATCACAAAGATGTCAGTTTACCAAATATCTTGAAGGTAAAACAATGCATAAGTGCAAGAACATCAAACTTCAACGTAGACTGTTCTTGGATGGGAAAACACAAGTGACTATTAGGATAGAAGAAACTTGGGAAATTTTGGGAAAGCCTACTGTGAGTCCTTCATTGGGAAGGATAGGCTTGTTTAAAGGAAAGATGATAACCCTATGTGGAAGAATTACTAAAGTACCTATTATTGTCCATGGAACATCGACTAAAGAAGAATTTGAAGTCATTAAGTTTGCTGGGAACAATGCCCCTTTCCCAGTCTTGTTATGAAACACTTGGATTGAGAAGGATAAGCTCAGAAGGAAAGCAGAGGAAGAAGTTACATAAAATAAAAAGAAAGAACCAAGGGACTTCATAGCTAGAAAAATAGATCGACTAATAGAAGAATGAGAATTTAAGTCAAAGCAGCATGACACAAGAGAATTAATTGTCAAAGTTGAAAGAGCGCAAGAAAGTTTGAAGGACCTATCCATGCTAGAAAGAAGTATATCCACCCAGGAAATAGTAAGAGAATGGATATTAACTTCAAATTCTTTGAGGGAACATCAGCAGTGTGAAGTAACTTCACTAGGAGAAGGTAAGAATAAGGATGGAAAGAGAATTCCAGAAAAAACTAGAGAAACTCAGATCACAGGAAAGAAGGCAAGGAAGCTCAGTAAAAAGAAGGCTAAGTTGGAAAAGCTATAAGAAGAGAAAAAATGGAATATTTCATAGATTGGGACTTCGCAGGAGGCAGGTTTACAGGAATTGAACCTCGCTGGAACGATAGAACCGCGAAGAATGGGACTTCTCCCAGGCAAAGCTATGTGACTGTTTGAGGTGCCCTAACCATTATAATGACGCTCCAGAACTGTTAGAAAACACATTTATGGGTGGATAGACGATTGTTGGACATTGAGACGGCACCATAACAGACAAATTCAAATTGATGGAAACCTTCCTACCTGTTGGAGGAATCTGTTATGACACTCACTTATTTAACCCATCGGACGCTGCACCAAGACCAATTTTTTCCACCTGTAATTATATGATCTAACAGAGAATTGATTGTGTGTCAAGTTGCTATTTCAAACCTAGACACCACCATCCTCTTTTTTACCCCGCCTGTCTATTTGCCTACCCCGACCTGTTCATTTAAAAGTGAGAATGTCGAGCGAACAAACTAAGTTAGAGAACTTCGTCGAGGAGGTTCTTAAGAAGTTTATGGCTGACAGAGCTATGTCTGAAGGTCTTCAAGCATCGTTGACTAGGGGAATACAGGCTTCCCCTTTGACTGCACAATGCTCTAATTGTGCTAACCTCACAACTGAGAAGCAAAGTAAGTATCGTGACGATCTAGCTAATGCGAAGTAGATCCCGTCGATACTACCATATTATATCTCACCTTTGGCTAGTGCGGTTAGCCGCAACAACATCCCACGAGACTTTGAATACACTTTAATCATCGTGTACATCCCGAAGGGGATACACGTAGTTGGAAGCCATTTGGGACAAATCACATCCCTGAAGAACCGTGACTATAACCTTGGAGACAAAAAGAACTACACCATGCTCGCACCTCACCGATCTTAATGAAGACTACTGGGAAAAAGCCTCGCATCATTGACCAGTCGTGGATAACGGAGCTGGCACAGTCCACTATACTCAATGTAATGAAGATTCCTCACTTTGGCCAACATAAGGAGGTTAACGCTTGCGTTAAATTCCTCTTGTCATGCTATCATGGTGGATACCTATGTCTCAACAGGAGGATTACTATGGATTCGACGTTGATCCACTTGATCACAAGATTGAGCATGCAAGGACCCGACCCTTAGCAGTTCTACCCAAGGAAGGCCTCAGACCACTCCCTGGCATAATGCATAAAATAGGCATATGGAGAAGTTGAAAAAGGAAAGTGAGGCTACAAGGTAGCTTCTATATAGGATGGAGTAGCGCACCTCACTTGCCAACTCATAGCTAGCAAGCTTGTCAGAAAGAACCACCCCACACAGGTCACCGGGTTCATGGTGGACTTCGCAGGGAAATGTGTGGAGGGAATGCAGATGAATTGGGTGAGTTACCTCATCAATGATCTTGAGAAAGATTGTCGCAAAGCACATAATAAGGGATACAAGTTCCACTTCAGATGACTACTCATGTTGACTGCATTTGTTGCTTGGAAAATTCCTGAAGAAGAAACCTTTCCATAAATTGAACCATCGGAGCCATTGGCATCTAGATTTTCTACACTATGGTATACGAATGACATGTCAAAGCAATGGAAGTCGAAAATAGTGTTCCATGTGTACTATCAACAACTGACGGTTGCCATAGAGTCATTTCCGCGCATGACACTATGCACCTTGCACTAGTGTAGACTGATCACTAAGTTCCATGCAGATCCTCATTTAATATATATCACCATGCATAGGGATGACAGAAAGGAAGAATTAAAATCCTATTATAAGTTGACCAACGAAGACATGGAACAAATCACAAAGGAATGGCTAGAATAATTTCAAATACCTGTCGCTGATGCCAAACTCTCCGACACTGACATTGTAGGTAGCCCATTGGTCACAAAGGTCAAGCATGTAAGACAATCTAGTACAAAGAAGAAGAAGAGAAAGGAGGAAGTCCATAATACAAAAATTAATGAGGAGGAAAATGCCTCGGAAGAATATGGATCTGGCTCGCCAAGAGGAGGAGATGAGGTAAATGGAGAAGGTGGAGGGGATGTGTTACCCATCGAAATTACTCGATTGGATAAGTGTCACATATTCCTCTCAATTGTCGTAAGTGTCGCAAGTTGGTCACAAGCGTTTAAGCATGTTTCCATAATGACGACACCAAGGAGACACTTAAAACATCTTATGCACTTGATTTGAAGAAGGAGAACTGGTTCACTAGAGTCAGATAACTCTTAACACCTGAAAAGGGCTTTCAATCAAGAGTTTTGAGGGTGAACGCTCCCTTGAAACAACCTTAGGAGCGCTGGCACTCCCCTATAAGGCCCCAGGGAGCGTTATAACGCTTCCTCACCCTTCTGAAGGAGAGCTTCCCACTTTTGAAGCGTTGGCGCTCCCCTTAAGATTCTCAGGGAGAATTCTAGCACTCTGATGCCACTTTTGAAGGAGCGCTCCCTAATTTGGGTCAATTGTTAGCCCGGTGAGGAGAATGAGGAAATAATCTTTCGAAATTAGGAGGCAGTTGTACTCGAATTATTGGTTTCATCAGGAGATCCCTAATATAACGAGGAGGTTCCCAACTTGTTCTAAATATAACTCAAGAGGTTAAGCTCCTCTCAACCTATATAAGCAAGCTCTATGATGGTGGAAAAGAGGAAGAATTGCTAGCATGAAACCTATGATCTCATAGGAAACACATAGTCAGCCAAAGGAGAAGTGATCAGTGAAGCTGCTGTTAGCCAGGTTGTGGATCTTTCGAGTAAGGGTTAGATGAAGGGGACTTGACGAAGCTATCGCATTTGCATCTACGATTGTAAGTACTGCTGTCGTTATTCTCATTAATATGACACGCTTGGCCTGTTTCTTTCTAGTTTGTGTCTGATGTTACATGAACTTATCATTAATTGATAGATCTATTTTCAAGCTAATATCAATAGAGTAGGAAGTAGTCGTATCTTGTTTGTCTGCAGAACTCAGCGAGGAGCAAAGGATTGGAGCGCAACTCAGAGCGTGCAGGGACAAACGTAGATAAAGAGGTACTTCTGTTATCCTTCCTTCTCATGTATTAGTTTAGATAGATTTGAAAGGAAGTCAGTGTCTACGTTAAGCATTTTTCTGTCTAGGGTTAAGGTCAAGCTCTTAGAGGCGATCTACCTGTCCGCAGGGAGATTTTCCTACAACAGAAACTGGCGACTCCACTGGGGAGATAGCCTTGGATCAAACCTCTTGTTTTGATTTCTCCTCATTGACCTAGTTCTATCCATTGATTGTTTTAGACCTGGTTCACTCCTCTTTTTATTGGTTTCATGAGCCGATTGGCTCCCTACCCCATCACACTCAGCATAATTATCAGAATTGGATTGCAATTTATTTTATTTTTTTTGACAATTTTTGGAGTTTCAGACCCTGGTGCCCTTGTCCTAGTGTTAAAAGAGAACCAACACTCCTAATATCTTTTCACAGAGCGCTATAACGCTCCTTGCCCTTGGCAACAGAGCGCCAACCCTCTTTGGCTCAAAAATCTTCCAGAATTGCATTTTTTTGGATTTTGCCTCTGTGTTTCCTCTGCTGAGTAACCTTGTGAGTCAGTGTTTCTTCCTTTTCAGCCTTGACATCTCTCTTTTGAAGAATAAAAATCTCATTAGTTGGATCTGGTAGCCTTCTTCACTATTTTCATTGAGTTTTTCCTGTTGAGTGAAGTTCGAAACCCATGCATTGTTTTTCTCTCCTCATCAGCTGAGTAAAAACCTTGGTGAAGGTCATCAAAGGCCTACATACCTCTTTACCTTGATTTCAGTCAAGGTCATTGTTCTTCAAATTTTTCTTTTTGGGTGTGAATTTTTTTTTTCTCTTTGATTGTTTCTTTTCTTCCACTTTTCGTTTTGATTGCAACGAAAGGGTGCATTGTTTGTATGACTTTAGCTTGTGCTAGTTTGATTTCCATTCATACAAAGACAATTAGCAAGACAAACATTGTGTTGGATTGATCTTTAACTCATATACGAACAATGAAAAAGAATCTCCATGATTGATTGTGAATATTAGAAGGCATTTAAATTTTTGTGCATTACATCAGGATTTGATTGAGAAAAAGAATCATTTGAGGACACTCCGTATTTGTGCTTGTTAAGTGAAAAGAACTCTCTCTCTCCCTTAGATAGACGTTCATCGAAAGGAAATGACTGCTTATCATATTCGATGCATTCTTTGTGTCTGAGTCATAATTCCATTTGTTTCACTTCCATACACCCCTTTTGCGTAAAGAACATCCATAAAAATCAATGCTAATTAAAAATTATCTAGAACTTTTTCTCTGCTAGGATCCTCCATCAACAGTAGAATAGGTGTAGTACTTTGGATTAGGCTGTGAGAATAACTCTCCAAAGTTTCCAAAACAAACAGTAGCATCCTGAGTTAGGGAGAGTCAAATCCAATCATCGTATAAGTCTTCCTGGGATCCCCCTCTCACACAGGGGTTACGCACGTGGTCGCATTCGGGTAAGCTATGGGGACTAACCCTCCATGGTTTAACTGATTGTGGTGGTTAGATCGTATTATGGGGGTCACTTTGAGGTAAATCCACAATTATTGCGTGAAATCCTTCTAGTTGATTTCGGGCTTGATACCCTGCCTGTACGTTCCGATCAGAATGTCGATTGTTCCCGCCCAGGGGATGACTGCGAATTGGTAACCTTAATAGCCATAATATTTAGGGTCTTACACAAGGTGACAGTGATGGGAAGTCTCACTGTACCTAGAGAAGACATTGGTCAAACTCACTCGGGCTCCTTGGAGGGTAAATCCATAATTACTGCGTGGAATCTTGTACCAAGGCGTAAGTCTGTTAAGCAGGTCGCCATTGTAACTATTCCACCCTACCCCCAGCCCTTCTGGACTTGATCACGCGACGTTGGATTTCATCACCAACTAGTACGGTCATCAAAAGAAGGTCCTGTTTGCTTGGTTGTGATTCTTATATTTTTTTAGCGTGTGCTGTTTCTTTTCGCTAGTTGGCCATAGATTTCTTCCGTCGACTCTTTTTCACCAACATCGACCCTCCACGACGCTCGCGGAGGCTACAAGGACTTCCTCCAGAAAATATGGAAGGAGACACCCCTTTACCCCCTCATTCTACAGAGGAATCTCCTCAACAGAGTGAAGTTCAAAACACTACAACTTCCCAGGAAGAAGTTCCCATCCCTTTGGAGAATTTTCGAATTGTCTCAGAATCTCTGGAAGCATACCGCATTCCGGAAGGATGCGAACAACAGATCCTCCACTTAAATTCTATCGGAGAATTTTTTGTCATCAATCCGGACATTCCAGCTGGGTCTCCTCAAAACCCTTTAGCCAATGACCCTTTTTGGACCGCGGACATTGTTCGGAGTCCACCACGCTTGGTGCGAGATCTCTATGGAACAGGGGAAGGTGCCGACGCATATTTTTCCTACACCGTACCTCCAAATCATTTTACCGGTGCCACCACTTTTATAGCCACACCACCCATTGGTCCGAACGTACCATTCGTTGGCCTAAGGTCTACTATTCCCCTCCAAATGACCCAATCTACGATAGTCCCTCACATCCCGACTATTCCCGCCAGCAATCTGGTGGTCACTCAAGCCACGATGGCCGTAGTGGTGCTGAAAGCATTTAGTGCCCTGTAACACCAAGCCCTACACTCCCTTCTGGGTACAGGGCACTAAATGCTTTCAGCACCACAACGTCCCCTACCCAAGCTATACTGGGAAGTTCCATTTCTATCCAACAACCCGGAGGGACCAGTCTTGGTGGTCCTAATCCGCTTGGTGGCACTGGTCAATCATTTACACCTGGCTCTCAAATCCCAGGAACTCTACCTCAAGCTGGGGGGCATCCTCCCACCGGAAGACAAATTCCATTCGGGGGACACCCTCATGCTGGGGGGCAACCTCAAGTCGGAGTCCACCATCAACCACAAGGAAAAAATGTGTCCGTCGCACCCAATCCGTGGAGCGTCCCTTTTCAAGGAAATCCGCATGCCTCCACGGGACAAAATGTGCCTGCCGCACCTAACCCATGGAACGTTCCTTTTTCAGGAAACCCACACTTCCCGGCAGGACAAAATTCTCAGGCTCCGCAACAACCTCCTTATGGAMAAATKCCCAACCCAACCCATAACCCTCAAAACCCATCCGGTTATCCTCCGCTCACACATGCTTCTCAAAACACCTCAAATCCTGTGTACCTCGGTCAAAACCAACCTCATATGAGAGGGCCCACTAGTTATAATTATCCACATAACCCGGTAATGGGCCCCACTGGTGTACCTCTGCCACACCAACATTACCCACAAGTTAACCGACAACTACCTTTTCTAGCTACTCTGGATCTTCCAGACTTGTCTCGGTTAATGAATGACCCACATCGCGATGAAGTGGCCAAACTTTTCAATGGAAATTCGCAACCCGCTGTACTTACTCAGTCTTTTCCGCAACAACAATCTTTGGTTACACAAACCCCCACGTTGGGGGGAAGTTCCAACCAACCCCATGATGAGGCCTCGACAAGCGCACACATTTACATGTTTAATGGGGTTAATCTAACCACTCATTCTGCGACATACGACATGCCAGTTAAACCTGATAAGCCGAAGACTGCTAACGGTTATTTTCCAGATCCTTTACCATCCTCTGTCAATCCTTCGTTTGTTAGCCCTCCATCTGGGCCACTTCATATTGAGAAACCTTCTTTTGACTCCATCTTACGCCCTCCTAAGAGCACCATCCGGAAGTCCACTTTCAATCCTAATTCACAGGCTGCCCAAAACTACAATAGTGTAGAAGATTTGGCCCAAGTCTCGTGTGCCATGTCCACGTTGGAAGTTCTATAACACTGTCCCAACCAACGTAGGACGCTCTTAGCTTCCATTGGCGCTTTCGATCCCGAGTCATCAAACTACATCACATTTAATCTGGACGATCATCAACCGCGACTCTCCCACCAGCTAGCTTTCCAAATCGATGTTGTTGTTCACAATCAACAAATTCATCGAACTATCCTGGGTGAGGGAGCCTCTACTTGTGTCATGTCTCTAGCCTATTGGAAAGGTTTGAAATCACCTGCCCTTAACAAATCCCCTACGATGTTACGCGCCTTCGATGGACAAGGTTTCCATCCTCACAGATTATTACAATCCCTAGCCGTTCAATTGGGCAGTAAAACTGTTACCGTTGATGTCGAGGTGGTCGATGCTCCCCTCGATTACAACCTATTACTTGGAAGAAGTTGGTTCTATGCTATGAATGTCGTCGCCTCATCGGTGTTTCGATGTGTACAATTCCCCCATCAAGGCAAAATTGTCACCATCGATCAACTTTACTTCTGTACACCCGACGCTTGCATCCCTGCCACCAACAACATTCCTTTTTTGGGAGACCACCCAGTTACGTATGAAAGCGTTGGTGTTGGCTTATTGAAAGATTCTAGCCTTATGGGTACTTTCCCTGCACCACTTCCACCTACTGCACACCACATTGTTGCCGTCAATATGATCTCGACTATGCCTTATCAATCCTTGGAATCATTTGATCCTTGGATTGTACCTAGTCCTTTGGAATTCGATGTGCTCAGTGACACCATGCCACTTAGCCCAGCTGAGGCCACATACGTAGCTATCCAATCTACCTCTCCCTCTCCCAACAATTCAAATTCATTGGCACCTGATACTTATTCGGTGCCCTCATGGTTGGATTCCCTATCATCTGTTGTTGATTACATTTCCCACATTTTTCCTTCCGACGAATCTATTATGGAAATGCTTAGCATTGACGAATTTCCCTGGGATGATAACCACCATCGATCCTCTTTTCTTCCGCCTTTGGAAGAAGTTCAAGACATACGATCTGTCTTCCCCCCCGATGTTACCGATTCTCCACAATCACCTATCCTCACACATGATACTTTCTCTGAGGGGAACACGGGTAACATCTCTACTACAATCACAATTGACATTTCAGTCAAAGAAGGTGTCGTGGAAAACATTAATCTTGGTGCTAATTGCACGTCTGACGAAGTGGTTTCTTACACCGCTTTGTTCAAGGAATTCCACGATATCTTCACATGGAGCTATGAGGAAATGCCAGGGATTGACCCTTCAATTGTCATACACGAAATCAAAACTTACCCTGACGCAAAACCGGTTCGACAGAAACTCCGCCTGGTTCACCCCAAGAAAATGGCAGCTATAAAGGCAGAAGTTGAAAAACTTCTAAAATCTGGCTTCATCTACCCCGTCCCTTTGACGGAATGGGTCTCCAACCTCGTTCCGATTGCCAAGAAACAAGGGACCATCCGTGTTTGTGTAGATTATCGAGATCTCAACAAATCTTGTCCCAAGGACAACTACCCTACGCCTTTTATCGATCAAATCATCGATAATTGCGCAGGAAGCGTAATCTTCTCTTTCATGGATGGCTTTTCTGGATATAACCAGATTGAAATCTTACCTGCTGATCAACATAAGACAAACTTCATCTGCCCTTGGGGAACTTTCGCCTACCGAAAGCTACCTTTTGGCCTTAAAAATGTTGGTGCTACTTTCCAGCGAGCCATGTCGTACGCTTTCCACGACATCAAACATATCGCAGAACCTTACCTCAATGATTTACCCACCCATTCATCCAACCGACCTGATTACATTGGTCACTTGCGGGCAATTTTTCTTCGATGTCACTTCTATCGTATTCGTTTGAACCCACATAAATGCATTTTTGCTGTCGAATCCGATCGACTCCTCGGTTTCATCATCTCCAAAGACAGGATCAGGGTGGATCCCTTAAAGATCAAGGACATTCTAGCCTTACCCCCACCTACCAACTTAACCCAACTCCAAAGTTTGCAATTCAAAGCAAACTTTCTTCGTCGTTTCATCTGCAATTATGCCGAGATCACTAAAGGATTTATGTGGCTACTGCAAAAGAACATCCCTTTCATCTGGGATGACACTGCCCAGCGGTCATTCGACGCTCTCAAGCATGCTTTGACCCACGCTCCTTTGTTACATCCTCCCGAATATACAAAGGATTATATCCTTTACTTGGCCGCTTCTACTTCTACCATTGCGATGGTGTTAGTTTAAGAGGAATCTAACGGTGAAGAACACGTGATTTATTATCTGAGCAAGAGTTTATCCGGACCCAAACTCAAATATTCTCATGTTGAGAAACTGGCTATGGCAGCTGTCATTGCTGTCCAAAGATTCTGCCACTACATCTTATTACGCACCACCACGATAATCGCAGACTCCAACCCCATGTACCACGTCTTGACGTGTAAAGTACTTGGGGGAAAATATTCGAAATGGATCGTTATTCTTCAAGAATTCGATCTTGATTTTACAAAGGCTAAAGCCAAAAAATCCCTGGTGTTTGTCGAGCTCATCTGTGCTCTCCCTTGTGCCGATGAAAACATTGAACCTAGAGATTCTCTCCCCGATGAATCTTTCTTCCTCATCAGCACCTCTGACCCTTGGTACGGAGACATTCTCCTCTACCTTCAAACTCAACGTTTTCATCCCAACATCTCTCGCGAAGAGCGTCGACGCATCCGTCACCACTCTCACCGTTATCTCATTCTCGACGACACTTTGTATCGTTGTGGTATTGACACCATCCTTCGGCGATGTATGATTCACGAAGAGGATGAACACATTTTGAACGATTGTCACCTTGGCGCCTGTGGCGGTCACCTTTCCAGGATGGCCACAGCCCAAAAAATCCTACACGCTGGCTACTTTTGGCCCTCGATTTTCAAAGATTGCATCGAGGCTGTCAAAAAATGCCCACCCTGCCAAATCTTCAACAAGAAGGCACGCACCCACCCTACTGCATTGCACCCCATTATTGCCATCGGCCCCTTTTCCAAATGGGGTATCGATTTCATGCAGTGTAAGCCTACCTCGGCTAGGGGGCATGGTTACATCATCGTCGTCGTCGACTACTTCACCAAATGGGCTGAGGCTATACCTACCTTCCTGAATGATGGTCGTACTGCAGCTCTATTCCTCTTCAACCATATCATTACTCGTTTTGGTGTACCACGTGCCATCGTCACCAACCATGGTGCACACTTCAAAAACCAGATGATGAGCGATTTACATGTCAAATTGGGTTTTCACCATGAAAAATCATCCCCTTACTACCCTCAAGCGAATGGGCAAGTTGAGGCTATCAACAAAGTCCTAAAAACCATGATCCAATGCATGGTAGGGGAAAACAAGACATTGTGGCATTTACAACTGTTTTCCTCTCTCTGGGCCTATCACACATCTATGAAAACCTCAACTGGATTCACTCCTTTCCAGTTGGTCTATGGCATTGAAGCCATCCTACCAATTGAGTGTAATATTCCATCAATAAAAATTGAAAGTAGAACTCCTGCCCCATACTTCTGCGGAAGAAGAACGATTCTTATATCTATCCAAGCTGGACGA
>JZKD02S2121599.1:426125-438034 GCA_000966675.3 Picea glauca
CATGTTGGAAACAAAACATCCGTTAAGACTCTTTTACATACCCAAAAAAATACATATACATCAAAAACTTAAAAAACAAAAACTAGACAAGGTATGGCTTAATCTCTTACCTGACTCGTCCCAATCTTCCCCCGCAGGAAAAATCAAGTCCATACTCCCACGGAAGTCTACATTGGCATAGGGGAAGTCCTCTATCCAGAGGTACTGCCATCTCAGCCAGACAAAGAAATCACCAGTGAAGTGGAACTCTGACTCCGAAACTAGCCTTGGAGACAGACTAGTCCACCTCTCCATCCTAGGTTCATCCACTGGTTGTACTTCCAGTGCTATCTGAGGCTACATCTGAGGGATGCGCTCTAGGAAAAACGAGACCAAAAATGAGCCATAGCCGAACTGCTTTTGACCAGTCCTGCACCGTGAGATCTGTTCCTTCACATTCCGAAGGAATGCTGCACTCCAGTTGAACAACGTTGGTTCCAAACACTGAACACCATAGGCCACCTACGATCTCGATGCCAGATGAGTGCTAGTGCTGCCTGTCACGCTCGTAATAGCAAATAATATAGACCGGAGAGGCAGATCTTGTATATCCTTGATAGGGATCCTGCCCCTTACCAACCTTGCTCCCGGAATGCAGTGACGTGCCAGATACACATCCACTTGCTCAGGTAATGCCCTATGCCCAGTGAAAGATATGGGGACCCCTCTTTTCGAGAGGCTGGTCAAAAAGTACACATCTTCCAACTCAATGGTGAGGAGTTGTGTGTCGATACAGAATCCCTGTTCCGTGACATCCCAAAGGCCAATCATATGCTCAAGTAATAACACCTCCCTCTTCATTTTTTGCAATTTGAAGAACTTGAGCAAGCCACAAGCCCGCAGAGCGGCCCATGTACGAGGACTCCGTAGAGCGGTTAAATCATCCATCTCATGCTCCCTCTCTTTCCATTCAATCATGATTGCCGAAGAAACCTACAAAACAAAAAAAAATCAAAGATTTTCGTTATTCCTCACGTTTTGGTGATTTCGGTGATTTTCAAAAAGCATTTTAAAACATAAAACAAAATTCCCATGTCATCTAAAAGTAACCACTCACTCTTTTTAACCACGACGTCCTTTAACATTTGTCAAATAATGATAAAAACGTTTTAAAAATGAAAAACGACTTTGGGGGGTACGTGGGCATTTGGGGAAATTTTTATGAGTTCTCTTGCTAATAATGACCTGCCTAATTGATTGCAAGGGTGTAAACATCCTAACAACCCTTCTCTAACGCATTTTTGCAAAAGAATCTCCCTATTTTATTAATGTTTAAAAAGAGGCCGATTTGGTTCAAAGAGGGGCGACTTAGGGCTTTGTGTTTTGAAGTAAATGATGCTATGAAAACCAACCTAAAACCATGTAATTGAAAGAGCAAGGGATGGGCACCTACTTGGTTCGAACGGCGAGCGAAATGATCAATCATAGCTCCGGCAGCGAGGAAAACAAGATTTGCTCCAAAATGAGATTCTCCACTACTCCAAAAATCCTTGCAAATGAGATGGTAAATGAATTTTCAAATCAATTATTATTTATAAAATTCCATTTTTTGTAAGGTATGGTCATTTTTGGGTTTCTCTAATGATGTAATGGCTTCACTAAACTCTGGTTTGTAGCTTTGGTATCGCAGGTTTCCTGGCAGTCCTGATCGGTTATTTACCTTGTCGCACTTATGAGCATAGTCTTAGTTCGTTCTCGAGCTCGACAATATGAGAACGTAACTGGGTAAAATTTTATCTCTTTTTCGGACCTGTCTAGATACGAACACACGAAAAAGGAACCCCCCTGGAGTCTCCTTTAAACCCTATTTAGACTCTCTAAATATGAAAAGATTGTCGAGTGATCTTGCTTCCTTTCACACTCGTTAAAAGGTCAGAAAGGGTGTCTTGGGAGCGATAGTTTAACCCTTTTTCGGTCTCGTTGGACTACTGTATGAAAAAGGAACTGAGAGAGTTCTCTTTTAAGCATTTTTCCAAACTCTATAATCCCGAAAAACCTTTGAGTTTTCTGTCTTTGGACTCGTTAAAGCACACATCGACAGGCCCATACGGGACCGATCCCTTACTTCTTTCGGTTCGTTAAACAAAGGAATAGGAACTTAGCGAAGGTGAGTTATATCGAGCATGTGTTATCCTCCTCGATCTCGTTAAATAAAAAAGAGGTACTCATCTATCTGGATGGGGGAAAAATTGAAAGGAGCAAGCCAAGCAGTCTCTTGAGAACATCATCCAACACTTCTTAGAGTCGCTCTTGAACACGGCACTTTGTCATTTACATATATCATAATCCACTGAACCTCTGCACTGAACCGATCTTTGAGTTCCTTTCACTCCTTTGGGTCACCCGATGCAAGTCATCACATCCATTGCATACGTATTGGTCCACGTCATGTTTTTCTGTTGTGCCTCAGTGTTCAAGGGAAGTATCCGCCTCGAGAGTCAACCATCCCAAATATCTTGTCTCAAAACCCGTGTCAGTCCATGTTCTTTTGATCTACCAATTACATCTTTCTATGCGTTTCGCATCGTTGATGGGGGATACATCAAGGCCCTCCCTCGACGAGTCTATTCCTGTTGACTTCAACATATTATCCAGGAATTAGACTTAGAAACTAATTAGTACTTTGGGACCTGCATGCCTCAATGGCAGGCCTCCTCACATTCGACAGTAGGTTTATACCATTGACCTCTGATCGAATGATTCCACGGATGTTCGACCTCAGCTCATCTATTCACGTTCGATGGAATGTACTAAGGTACATTGGGAATCATTGACATTAATGGTGATCTCCCTCGCACTTGTTAACGGTTTACCTCATTGACCGGTAATCAAGTGGTTTCTGCCATGTTCGACGTCAGGACATCTATTCACATGGTTAGAATCGTATCACACTGGGATTGGTAAGAAGACCCTGGGTTGAGCCATTGAGCCATC
This sequence comes from Picea glauca, assembly GCA_000966675.3. Lineage (NCBI taxonomy): Eukaryota > Viridiplantae > Streptophyta > Pinopsida > Pinales > Pinaceae > Picea > Picea glauca. The sequence continues at coordinate 429,099 of JZKD02S2121599.1, forward strand.
ACTTTGATATATGCTTTGCCCAGGTTGCGAAGGAGTTTTCTATTAGACAAAGAACACATACACTATTACATAGATCCACTTTGTATTGGTCATGGCTATGTCCTGTCATCTCATAGATCCACTATGTATTCTTTGTGGCTACGATCAGTCCGAGTCATCAAAGTATAGATCCACATTGTATCTTCGGTGGCTATACCCTTTTAGCAATACAATTATGGATCCGCAGTGTGTATTCTGGCGGCCATACCTTACAAGTCTCGATCACCCAAGCATAGGTATGCCTGCCTTGGGTTTTAAAGTATGTCATGATATTTGTTGGATGTTTGTGTGCAGCTTCCGTCAGGTTCTCTGAGTCTATACCCTTGCTTGAACGTCTACAAAGTATTTCAGTCATCAGTTCACATCTTCTGACTTCATACTTTGGGGGGCATTCTGTTACACATCGAAATTACTCGACTGGATAAGTGTCGCATATTCCTCTCAATTGTCATAAGTGTCACAAGTTGGTCACAAGCGTCGTAAATGTTGTTTAAGCATGTTGCCATAATGACGACAACAAGGAGACACTTAAAACATCTTATGCACTTGATTTGAAGAAGGAGAACTGGTTCACTGGAGTGAGATAACTCTTAACACCTGAAAATGGCTTTCAATCAAGAGTTTTGAGGGTGAACGCTCCCCTAAAACAGCCTTAGGAGCGCTGGCGCTCCCCTATAAGGCCCCAGGGAGAATTATAACGCTTCCTCACCCTTCTGAAGGAGCGTTGCCCACTTTTGAAGCGCTGGCGCTCCCCTTAAGCTTCTCAGGGAGCATTCTAGCGCTCTGATGCCACTTTTGAAGGAGCACTCCCTAATCTGGGTCAGTTGTTAGCCCGATGAGGAGAATGAGGAAAGAATCTTTTGAAATTAGGAGGCAGTTGTACTCAAATTCTTGGTTTCATCAGGAGATCCCTGATCTAAGGAGGAGGTTCCAAACTTGTTCTAAAGATAACTCAAGAGGTTAAGCTCCTCTCAACCTATATAAGCAAGCTCTATGATGGTGGAAAAGAGGAAGAATTGCTAGCATGAAACCTATGATCTCATAGGAAACACACAGTCAGCCAAAGGAGAAGTGATCAGTGAAGCTGCTGTCAGCCAGGTTGTGGATCTTTCGAGTAAGGGTTAGATGAAGGGGACTTGACGAAGCTGTCGCATTCGCATCTACGATTGTAAGTACTGTTGTCGTTATTCTCATTAATATGACACACTTGGCCTGTTTCTTTCTAGTTTGTGCCTGATGTTACATGAACTTATCATTAACTGATAGATCTATTTTCAAGCTAATATCAATAGAGTAGGAAGTAGTCGTATTTTGTTTGTTTTCAGAACTCAGTGAGGAGCAAAGGATTGGAGCGCAACTCGAAGCGTGCAGGGACAAACATCGATAAAGAGGAACTTTTGTTATCCTTCCTTCTCATGTATTAGTTTAGATAGATTTGAAAGGAAGTCAGTGTCCACATTAAGCATTTTTCTGTCTAGGGTTAAGGTCAAGCTCTTAGAGGTGATCTACCTGTCTGCAGGGAGATTTTCCTACAATAGGATGAAGGAGAAAAACAAGGAGAAGGAAAAGCTACACCGCTAAAGGATGCCCCTATCGAGACAGAAACACTGAAGAAGAGGAAGGTTTATCTGCATAAACCTTCAACAAGAAACAAGACCCACGCCAATAAGCCCCAGTTAGAGGCCACACTCACGAAGGACGACATCATCTTGGTTTGCGGATCGATGGAGGATGCGTCTAAGGATCTCTTGTAGAGATATGGAGCGAAGGAGGAAGAGATGTATGAAAAGGCCGAGAAGGAGCTTAAGGAGATACAATAGGATATTCAAGTGATCCGCGCAGTGCCTATTGCGCCTTCCTCATCGGAGACTACAGAATTGGGGGATGAGCCTGCCCAATTAAAAAGATTAGCATATGCGACAGAGGCTCGACTTCAGAAAGTTCAAGAAGAAAAGGAGAAGGCTAAAGAATCCTTGAAGAAAGAGAAATAGGAAGTCTTATAGCAACTACGAGTTGCACGGTACCGCGTAACCGCTTATGAGAATGATAAAGATGAGTTTCAGCCGATGCTCGAGGAAGACAAAGTGAAGATACAGAGAGAAAAGGACCAATTGCTCGCAGAGCGGACTACGGTCAAAGAAGCGATGAGCAAAGAACTTCACTCTGTGCCAGGCTTGGCACAAGAATAACATGAGTCAATCGAGGTTCAAGTGATGAAGCTCGCTGAGGCCATCCAGCAGCTTCAAGTGAAGATAACAGAGTTGGAGATTCAAGAAGTACTGAGCACTCCGAAGGAAGTGCGCGATGAGAGGGAGGAAGCCACTAAGAATGCAATTGAAAGAATCAAGGCCCTTGCTTCAGAGTGCAAGAATTTGAGTGATCAAAGTGCGCAAAATTATGAACACCTCGCAGAAGATCCAATGCTGATGAAACTGGAAGCGCAACTACAAGAGGCGTAGCTGCAAGCATCCACCATGCAGGTGCAAATGAAGTTACTCACTGTAGTCAAGAGAATGAAAAAATCTCAAGAACAATGCACAATCCAACAACAGAATACTTCCATCTAGGGCAAAGTAATGGAAATAACACAGAAGCTGCAACCAATGCAGGATGAAGCCTGCAAATTATTTGAAGTGATTGAAGGACAAGGCTCGCAGTTAGACCAAGTGGTTGCGATCGTGGAACAATGCCTAGAAGGGCCTGTTACAATGCATATAATCCAGGAGATTACTGAGCAGGAGGCTCAGGTAAAGGAGCAATTCAAGGCAACTCGAGTGAAGATCGAGGCCTTTGAAGTGACATTGCCCAGGCCCGAGTGACTTGGGACGAGTTACAAGTGAGTGTTGGGGGCATGTTGGCCCTCCACCAAGTTTTGAGGAAACCTTGGTCAATTTAGGACCACATTTTGGACTTCGACGTAGTGATTGAGGAAGGAGCACCTAGGCAGAGCTGAGATCGTGGATCTCACTCATTTTTTGGACCCATCAAGGGGTTTCCTAGGGTTTTGTACTAGGATTTATGGGATTTTGGCTCATGGGTTTACCCATGATTAGGCCTTATTGTAAAAGTATAAATAAGTAAATAATTTAAGGTAGAAGTAGTGAAGGCTAAGTGCAAGTGGCTTTGAGTTGATTTGTGCAACAAAGTGTATAAGTAAGGGTATGTGCTTGATAGAGAAGTGGGCTTTGTGCTGTGACCTAATTTTAGGAAGGAGGATCTGGTGCTCAGTGCACAGATAACCTGTCCTCTGCGAAGCTTGGCTCTGTGGCTTAGTGCGCAGGAGCATATGATTGTAAGAGCTTGAAGACTAATAAAGAAGAAGAAGAAGTTGGTGGACGTAGCCCCACACTAGGGTGAACCACGTATATCTTTTCTTGATGGTTTTCTTTGTGCTATGTTATGTTGCCATTTATCTTCTTAGTTCTTTTGTTATTATGTACGTTAGATAGATATATGAATGCTTAGTTCTTTATTTATATTGAATGTGCTATATCTAACTTATGATGTTAAGTGCAATGTGTATGCTGTCATTGTTACTGCATTGATCTGTACTTAGGGTTTGATCTACTATGTGAATAAGACTAATGGGTTGATGCATGTTGTTCCTAATTACTCTCTAAAAGTGTTATAATCACAGATATGTGTCCCAGCTTGGTTACAAAAACCTAAGTTTTGTAACCCCCCTTGTCTCTACCTCGGGTGAGACTTCGCTTGCTTCGCAGGTGTTGTTGAAAGGACCAGTAGTTAGGGTTTTGTTGGTGCGTTGTTCAATCGTTGAACCCTGGGTTTGCCCATATGCCAACACCCTGTCACTAGACCTTGGCGGATGGTTCCCCCTTGTGATAGCTCCGAATTCATTTTCTAAACCCCTTTGCATTGCAATTTTGGAAATAGCTATGGCACAATATGCAGGATGTGGAAGTTGGCATATGAAAACGCATGGTTTCCAGGAATAGATAATAAGAGGAGAACATCTGGTTTTCTTTTGTATATGTCACCATGGCTGCGACAAAGGTGGGTTCTCTATAGAACATTTCCGTTCAAGAATAAGGAAAAGATTTTGGTTGCAACAACCACACAGAAAGATGTTTTGCAACAGAATTTCGAGGTAGGGACTCCCACCATTGAAAATTCTTGCTTGCAAGGTGCAAAACAACAACAAGAAAAAAAGGAATAGCAACGAAACGATGGCATAGAAACTTACCCGTCAACAAGGGATGACAGAAGCGCAGCCCCAAAACTTGCAAACCGCAACAACAAGTCCAACAACATGCAAAGTTGAAGAACAACAAACCAATCAACAACCACGAAGACGTCCAACTGCAACTGCAGGACCTCAACTTTGCAAAGTTGAATCAAACAACAACAAGTAGCATAGAACGAACCAACAAACAAACATCAACCACTGAACCAGTGATGCCGATGAAGAACAATATTCCACATCAAAAAATGGAACGAAACTATATTGTAACACATATGTACAATAAATATTTAAGGTTGCGAGACCTGTTATGTAAACACTTAAGATTGTCAGAACCGTCGAAGGGCGTCGTGCTGTGCAAAAAATTAAGAAATAATGCAGTGTGGCAAGCTTGTTTACGTACGCAACAATGACAAAGACTCTTGAAGTACACAATAATAAAGAAAAATCAAACATAATAATAGTAATAAAAAAATAATAAATAATAAATAATAATAATAATAATAATAATAATAATAATAATAATAATAATAATCATAATAACAATAGTTCGAACACTGGGGACTATGCTAATTTTTTTTGACTAAGACGACAAAGTAATATGAAAACTGACTATCCATGTGCAATAAGACCTCAAATCTATTAGTACAAACTTTGGATATCTGAACATTTCAATATGAATAGTACAAATTAAAAAAAGTACCGTACATGATAAAACTTTGGATATGACAACATATAATTCATTGGGAATAACGAAGCTGACAATAAGACCTCAAATCTATCATCCAATCAGATCATGACATGTATGGGTTTTTTTATTATACAAAAAATAATGCTTTTACTTCTGTAGTTCGAACATTAAAAAGTATGCAAAAATTTATAGTCAAACCACAAACTAATATAAAATCAACGAATTATTGATTGCTATAGTCCCTCTACACCTTCAGTAGGAACTAATAACAATCAAATACATTTATATTATAACTTCTTAAAATAATACATTAATAAAATCTCTAACATGTATAATAACAATCAAATACATTTATATTATACCCTCTTAAAAATAATACATTAGTAAAATCTCTTTTCATTGGGATAGAATCACATTAACTTAAGCTACCATATATAATATGTTTGTTTTATTATTTTTAATTATATTTAAATTAGCAAATTTTTATTATATAATATTATAAAATCAATATTAAATCTTATCATTTTATAATACTTAGTTATTTATAAAAAAATACTTGATTTAATGTTTTTTTTAAAAGATACTTTCTTACCTTTATGAATGATATTTTTATAAAATCTATTAACATAAATTAATATGCGTTATTTAAAGATTTGAACTCAACACAATTGACATAAAATTAGTCAAATACCTAACAATATCAATATTGACAATAATCCATTAAACACCTCTAAAATTCTACCTATTATTAAAACTCTTCAATACCATTCTTTTTCTCTATGAAAAAAGGCTTTCAATTCTTTTAATTCTTTTTCCCAAACATGCTTGGAAGTGACCTAACCCAAGAAAGCAACTACTCTCACTCGCATTGCTAACTTTATGTACTAAACTAAGTAACCGGGGTACTTTAAGTTCACCATCCATTTTAATAAAAATTCATAATGGTTATGTTTCCTACCTCATATAATTCGTGCAAAGTTAAACTTGATCTAAACTAAAGTTGTCCGAAGGAACCATTTCTTGGAAATAATATCTTATTAGGATTGACCTTATGGCCTTGCCGTAACCATCTTGGTGTCATCAATTTCTTTCACGAAAAATCAAATTAATATAATATATTTTTAATTTTTATTTATTTTAGATTCATATTATTATATTTGTTTATTACTGTTAGTATTATTTATAATAATTTTATATAAGATAACATAATATTATTTTTAGAATATTTATAAATCATAAGTCAAATTAAATTGTCTTAAACAAAGTCAAAATCGACATTATGTGGACCATCTCTAACAATTTATATCCAAGTTATCCTACCACATCTCGGCATGTCACATTTGTTCTTTCTCTACATAATAATGTTATATGATGTACGACATAATATCAAATCATAAACTCTTAGAGATGGTCCACATTATGTTCCCTAATATTTATTTAAGACAATTTTAACTAATTTGACTCGTACATATCACTTTAAATAATTTGATTACTATGTTACCCATTTCACAACACTCATTACTATGCTACCCATTTAACAACACCGGTACTCATGACACTTTGACACTAGTAAGAATGCCTTTATTTAATGTGTATGATGAATTAAAAGTTATCTGAACATGTGATTAGAAGTGGATAAATACACGTGTGGTAAAAGTTAGCAAAGGTTGATGTTTGAACGGAGCAAGTGGCCTGGTTGGAGCTAGAAATGTGATTGTACCTTTCAAAGGTTGTCCCAAGAAACCTACACGAGTATATTTTTCTATTCTTAATATAAAGAATTATTAATGTTTTCTAATATATTAGTAGAAGTATAAGGTTTAAAAAGTTTATAATGGTAAAAAAAAAAAGTTGGTGATGTTTTCATATCTGTATTGAGAGAAGGGGAACATCTCAGTTTTAATGTCTACTTCGAAAAAGTTTCTTAAATAAGTTTTTTTTGGCGAAACAAAACCTTCTTGCATATCAACTCAGATGTTATTCTCTAATGTCCCGTTAACTAGTGGTATTCCTTCTAAATTTTAGAATCGAATGTTTCATTATATATTTCATCCTGTATTCTAAATGTTGCATCAATTCCACTTAATTTCACAAAAAAAACAAGGGTAAAACAATTGTTATTATCATCCACTGTGACAGACGTTGTTCTAACTTCTTAGATAATGTTTTACTTCCCTATGAAGTATTCTATTGTGTCCATCTCTATTACTATCTACAATGGAAACTATTTTTAAATGCATTGTCCTAGAAAAATGTTTTCCTTCATGACGAAGGCCATGAGCTATATTAGAATGTAATGACGTTGTTAGAGAATATTCGTTCTTGACTTCTTTCTCCTTGTCTTCAAATACAATAGGTGTTGAATGTACATTTTGCTTGCTCCTTCTCAAATATTTTTTAAAAGTCAGTGGAAGAAATCTGTTGAAGGAACAATAGTGCAACATCACCTCCATTGTCAATCCACTCAACATCACTGAAATATTCCTGGTCCCTTGCAAAATATTCCATAGGAAACCCACCCTTCTCTTCCCCATTCAATGTTGCAATAGGTGGTCATGAAGGAGAAAGGGCTTCTACTTTTCCAAAGAGAACATGATGCGTGCCTGTAGAGTGTGGTCGACCAAGATTTATGAGCAAACTAGCCAAAAGGACACCCACCTTCCATAATTCTTGTATATTAATTATATACACCAATTGCATATTTGGTTGCTCCCTAGCTTATGAAACACTGCATCTAGGATATGTTTTGGAAAAGATATAGAGTCTCGTTTTGCATCAAATGGAAGGGAAGATATTCTTTACAACATGTCCTAGAATCACCTATCAAAGTTGTGCCTTATCTTCTACATGGCTCAAGCATGAGCTAAAGAGAGGAAGTAAGTAACGACTTTACATATATAGAGACTTTACAGTCAAGCAACTCCACATCTATTCTGGGAAATATCTCAATAGGGGCCCACTAGCCCTCACCTAATTGCTTCACCTCTTCGAACAACTCCCTTTGATATGATACGTAGCAGTTTCCATGCAAAAAGACACTGATACTCACCATCTACTTGTATGTTTGCATTACCAAGTGGATAGGATTAAAGTACACTCTCTATTTGTCTTTTTGTTTTGTTTATTTAATTATTTATTGGAGCATTCTATTCTATTTATTGCTCGGCCAAAGGTATATAGGATCTAGTTACTGATTATTGGGATATCAATTATTACATAACGTTTTTTCACGAGTAAAAACACTTTAACCTCAAAAAATATTCTTATATATGAAAAATGAAAAAATAGATACTAAGAATATTTCCTTAGAATCTAAAGAGAAAGTAGATTGTTTTTCATTTAAGTTTATAATAAAAAATATTATTTTTTAACAGATATTTGTATACTTATAATACATTCTTGTATATTTAAAACATAGATAATAAGAATAATTTGTTAGAATCTAAAAAGAAAGTAGATTGTTTTCCATTTAAGTTTATAATAAAAAATATTAATTTTTAACTGATATGTGTATACTTGCATGGTATATTTATAATTATATAATGAACATATTAAAATTTTTCTATATCTTTACCTTTTCAAGAATATATACCGTAATTATCTTGTTTATCTCTAAGGATTGGTGTGTACCAAAAGTCAGAATCCATTGCTAAGGATTGGTGTGTATCAAAAGTCAAAACTCTTGGATAGATTATCTATTATTGTACCAAAACCCACAACATGATGAGATGTTGGCCCTTACCTACTTTTCGTGCAGGTAATAGTTAACTTTCTTACATTGGTATGGAAACTAGGACTAGATAAGTTATTGGACTATATGATTCATAACTGGTCAAGTTACAATGCATTTGTGGTTGTGTTGTTAAGAATTTGTTCAAAGCTTCATAACATGAAATTTCACTGTAAATGACCTATCGTCATAAAGAAAAAAAATCAAGACATCAATATGAATTGATTAATTTTTGTTTAGCTTGTTTGATGTAGAAATCTAGAACATGCTTATTC
>JZKD02S2121599.1:445440-459345 GCA_000966675.3 Picea glauca
CTTGAGCATATAGGGTAGGATTTCATCCCCACTGTTGCATCTTGTTGCCTTTTTTTCTTACGATATAGGATCGATCCCACTCGGTTGTGACATAGAACCATCATATCTGCTCTAGAAGTGTCGCAATTTGGTGGTAGAGCTTACCAAAACATGGATGTCCTAAGTAGTTCCTGGTTGCATTATGGTGTCCATGTCGTTTCTAATAACACTGTAGGCTCGGGAGTCCGTGTAGTCTTTCCTGAATACGAGTTTGAGCCTCATTCGCATGGTTCTTTGGCACTCTTTGTCTTACCCTCCGGACTCCCAAAACATAACAGGTCTCCTTTTAAGCCCTTTTCAGACCCTTTAAACATGAAAAGATAGCCGAGCAATCTTGTGACCTTTCACGCTCGTTAAACTGAAATTTGAAGTCACGTTTGTCCGGCGGTAGTTTACCCCTTTTTCGGTCCGGACGGTCAACTGTACGAACAAAGGAATACTCTATCGAATTCCAATTCTTTAGAAGAGTATCCTCAAGCAAGATTTTATTCCTTTTTCGGGCCTGAGGGACTAAATTTACGAAAAAGAAACCCCCCAGAGTCCATAGTTAAGCTCTTTTCAGACTCCCTAAAATTGAAAAGATTTTCGAGTGACCTTATTCTTTCACACTCGTTAAAATGGTTTTGAATTGACGTCTAGTCAGTGCTAGTTTATCCCTTTTTCGAACCGACTAGACTATTGTCGAAAAAGGTACCCCAATGGAGTTTCCTTTTATGCTTTTTCAGACTCTCTAAATATGAAAAACACCGAGCTTACCTTCTCTGGGCTCATTAAACTTACATCAAAGGACGTTACCATTGTGTGTTCTATCAACTGCATTTGCATCCTTCACCCATCAGCCTAGTAACAATTTGCCTTTGCGTCTTAACACCTTTGGCCACTGGAGGATTTTTCCTGAGTATCATTCCCTAGAACATCAACCTTGTCCTTGTGCCTTGAGCTTGTATGTTTGCTGTGCTCGTTCCTCCATTGTAACATAATATTCCTTTATACTTTTTCCAAATCAACAAAAAGAATAAAAAAATCAAATATACCCCAAAAAGAGGATGGGAAAAGTATTTTCTTTATTGGCAGCATAATGAGTCGCCCTTGGATAAAGCACATATGTCCATTTGATTCATCATACTATGGGATGTAGTGCGACCTTAGCAAGCTTTTCTCGCTATATTGAGTTGTGTCCTCCACTGTTTGGTTACTCTTCCAAACATATGGAGAGTTTGCGTTGCCTCCTGCTTCGTAGACTGATGATTAACAGATATGTTGCCTGAGTCTTATCACTTGTCGTGCTATTGTCCAAGGGAAGTTTGTCACTAAGCCTGAGTCGACCCCTCTGCCATATGTCTCTTGTCCGCATACCCGACCATCCTGAACGTCCAATCAAGTCTTTGTTTGAAATCACTTAAGCCTTCAGTCTGATCATCAAGATTATCAAGTCCATAACCAACGAGTCGTCGAAGACCTCTGGGTAGTGCATTAGTACACTGATATTACACTCCTACCCGAGTTTAGAAGATTTTGAAGTTGTTGCTCGAGCTCTGAAGTATAGCCATCAGGTCGAATCAGCTTCTAGGAGATGGATACTTTATATGTATATCTTTTTAATTTCGAGATGTAGCTCCGCTGCGTATTATTCACGGCTACTCTTCATAGTTATTTGACATGGATCTACAGTGTATTTGATTGGTAGCCATGGTTCTATTTTATTCCGAGCATGGGTATGCCGGCCTCGGAGAGACATTTGATATTTTTTGCAGACGACACCTCCTGATTCCTGATTCCTGGGCTCACTCATTCAACATATCAGTACAGATTGGTAAATAATTGGTAATGTATTTCGGCCATCAGATGCTCTTCTAACCTCACACATTAGGGGGCATCTTTTATAACCCTAAATTGCACCATCCATGATTACCTGGCATCAGGCCAACTCATTGCCCTTCATTGCCAAAGCCATGCTGAATAAAACCTTGAAAAACCTCTTAAATTAAGTAACCCGCGCCCTAACCCATTACTGGGCGCGTTGGAATGCTGGCAAGCTTACTACTGCATGCGTTGGAACGCTGGCTGGCCCACTACAACCCACGTTTACCTAACAAAGCACAAAAATAGGAAAGTTGCCGACGGGACGGAAAGCTTTGGGACAGTTAACTGGAACTCCCAGCCATGCATGGCCGAGAGTTTGTCCAAAACCCTAGCTCCTTCTAGCCTATAAAAGAAGGGGTAGGGGTACTATTTGGAGAAGGGAAAAAGATAGAAAAGAAACTCTGCTCAATTGTCGAATCCATTTGTCCCAACCCTTTAGCCTTTCCTCAAGCTTAAGGAGAATTAAAGAAAAGCAGTTGGAGGACAAAGAAGAGGAGGAGCCCAGGATTAGGATCGAGGAATGGTGGCCAGTCTCTATCATCATTGTAAGTTGATTCATCTTGAGATTAATAAAGAATACTTTTCCCGTCCCAATGCATGAGTGATATATATTTTATTGGATTTATGCGTAAGCTCTAACCCTTAGGTAGAAGAATAGCATGCATGCGTAGTGTTTTGTCTTGATTGCAGGATTGTCTTTGGAAGGAGCAGCGAGAGCAAGCGGATAAAGCGCAACGGAGGATCTACATCAAACATCGATAGAAGAAGGTTAGTAGGTCTCTTCCATGCTTGTGTGTGAAAAAGGGGTTTGAGTATTGGGGTGATAGGTTAAAAGTGTTTTCTTTGAGGTCATGATCTGCATACAAGTTCAGCCCTAGCTTGTTAGTCCATAGGGTATTATTTCCCAACAACAAGGTGAATAGAAGGACACTGCAACCATTGTATCCTCATCCCAAGAACTTTCTATCTGACATAAGTAGATCAACAAGATTGTAGAAGAGCACACTGATATTATTACTTCACCTAGAGGGGTGCCTCCACACTTCTTAGTCAAGAAAACTTATAACATATCCCTTCATATTATTCATGCTATAACTTCACTGACAGAGTCCTCCCACACTCATACAGATCATACAACTAGATTGGTAGAGCATAACCAACCCCTCTAGCAACAGGTTCATGACAACCTTCAACAAGCTAAGTAGGAAAACTCCTTCAGCAAGACAAGTAGCTCACCAAGGTTCAGATTTAGAAAAAGGTTCCTTGGGAACTTGACGCAATGGATACCATTTCTTCATAAGGGGGGAGGAATGGTCCAGGTGGATATCAGTGGCCACCAACCTATTCCACTGGCTCGAAATATAGTTTTCCACCTTGGCAGTTTTTCTATAGTTTTTCGGGTCTTAAACTTTTGGGGCCATTTTGAGGCCCTAAACGATCTTTTTTTTTACGTTTGGGGGACAAGGAAATAACTACTATATTTGGCCTAGGCCTGGTCATAATGTGTTATTCTCATCTAGATCTTTCCAACGAGCTATCTTGTACTCCAAAGAGAGATCGTATGCAAAAGTTACACCCTCGGGAAGTTGACGTATCAACTACCCCCATCAGGGCCCACAAGCCTTTTGGCGTTTCATATTTATGGGTTAGGGTTTTGGATTTTATTTATGTTAAAAATGCCTATGGAGCCTCATTATAAACATTATATTCTTGCGAATGAGTGTAGCCATCACATATCTTCTCAAAGATAAGATGCCACCATTCGAGCAAGTTTGTTTTAGTCTGTATTTTTACAGTTTTAGTAGGTTCTCTTTATTAATAGAAGTCAAGTTTTATTGTGTCTCTATGTGTTTCTTTTCTATACATCTGTATTTCATTTTGTTCCATTTGTAAATCCATATCATACTCGGAACAAAGTTTTTAATGTGATGATGGTTGGGAACATCACATAAGAGAAGAGTAGTGTGTACCTCAACAAATGTTCACAAGTTGATGAATGGAGGTGGGGGTTTCTTTGAGATACATGATTTATATTATTTGGTTAATTTATATGGACTGGTAGGTCCTTATATGAATATAGTGTCCTGTTTGGATTGGTGTATTGTACATATATATTATTAGGCAATACATTGTAGCCAACTTCAAGAAAATGAGGATATGGGAAGCACAATTCAAATTATATGACATGATTGATGAATCTCAAATAATTATGATTACTTGATAGAATTTAGATGGAGATAATGCTATTTAAAGGGAAATTGAAAATAACCCAAATAAATTATGAAATTTGTTTGAATGGTGATCCCAAAACATGCTAGAGATTGACTCAGTCTATAACTAGAGGAATCACATTATATGAATTTCACAAAGAATCATGTAAGTATGGTTGCACAATTTTGGTCATGTATTTGAAGTGCAGAGTGACAAACAATAGTCATATAAGGATATACCTTACAATGATCATTTTAGTTGTACAATAGAGTGGCAATTTCACACTATGTCATAGACACACTTATATCCTAATTGCATAATCTTGATGTTGCAAGTTAGTCACTATTATTTCAAATTTTGGTTTCACTTAAAATTTATTATGTCATGGTTGCATGAGATTTTAGTCACACACCCATACAAATCACCTCAATGAAAACACACTAGCATGGATGGACAACTAAGCAAGCAACACACAAAATCCCAACAATTATAACAAGTCATCTTATTTTTCTCAATATTTTCATCTTCCATAATTTGCACACTTATGTAATTTAAGATATGAACATATGGAACACTTTGTGTTTCTTGGTTGTATTATTTATACCTTTTCTTTAAATTGTAAAAGGGGTATGTTCAAAGATAGATAGATAGGTGATGGTTGTAGTTGCAGTGAATTAATAGTTGTAAACTTTCGTATTGTTCATATCATATTATGATTATTCATACCAAAGTGGTTTAGTAATTTATGAATTTATTTATGTTGTAATTAGTTAATTTATTTTATTTGATGTGTCATGTTGTAGTGTCTATTTATGCGAGTTAAGCTCATCACAATCATTGTTGTGGTTGTGCTAATTCTGCTAGGGTGCATTTAGATAAAGTGGAAGAAGAAAAACATGAGTATTAATTGCATTCTCATTTTGGGGTGCATTTACTAGTGAAAGTGAAGGTATATTTATCTCTAATATTTATAGTTCCATTGAAAAATATGATTCAATGTGACCTTGTGACCTTATAGATGATTAATAGTGTCAATAAGCCAATATTTAATATGAATATGTATACTATGTTCATAGTTCACCATAAGGTGAATCCATGCAAAATACCTTATCACAATTCTAGAATAACTTGGACATGGGATGGTTTTGAAACAAAGAATGATAAGGTGAAAGGGGAATTAGACAAGAAGCAATTAAAGAAACAAATGTATATATTATATTAACAAGAAATTACTCAATTAAGAAAAACAATATTTTTCCATTAGTATAAGTAGCTTAGGGAATCTCCAACGTTGAATATTTATTAGGGATAATGACCATTTTGACTTGGTCATGGTTAACCACATTAAAACGTTGTAATGCATTAGTTGTGTGTATTCGAGGAATCTCAAGAGATATTGATAATGTGTATGTGAAGGAATAAGAAAAAATGGAATCCACTATATCAAATATGAATAGAGGTGTCATAAGGCATACAAGAATATGTCATAAAGAATTGTAACAAGGAGAAAAATAATAACAAATTAGAACCAAATATTGTGTACCTTTTTCTATAAAACTCCAAGGCATTTCAACATGATAGAGTTTCAAAATGTACATGTTGGTAAATTTTTATGACGCGATGGTTGGGAAAATAATATAAAACAAGGGTGGTTTGTACCCAACAAATGTTCACGAGTGGTGAGTGGTGAATGGAAGAGGAGATTTCTTTGAGATGGGGGATTATTATTTGGTTAAGGTAGATGGACAACTATTATTATTTGGTTAAGGTAGATGGACAACTATGTCCTTATATGAAGATAAGGTCTTATTTGGTAATTGTGTACATAGATATTGGGTTAGGTAAAGAGTTTTAAAGGAAACGGGTTGGTGAAAGGGTTTTACAATAAATATTTTTTTCTTACTTTATAGATTATACTTGTAGAGTTGTTCTTCTTGCTTTATACTTGTAGAGTTGTTCTTCTTGCTCTTTTATTGTTAAGCAAGAGGATCTTTTGGGATAGAGATTGTCAATATTTGTTGTAGTTAATTTGAAGTAAACACGAAGATATATTTGGAAGCACAATTCAAATTGGTTGATATGATTGAATAATCTCAAAATATTATGTTTCCTTAATATATTATATATGGATATTCTACTATTAACAAGGAAATTCAAAATAATCCAAATTATTTTTATAATTATGTGATGATGATCTTAACAAATACTAGAGATTGATAAAGTTTACAACTAAAGGAGTCACGCTAATGAGTATTTCACAAATAATGTTCTAAAAGTATGGTTGCACAAGTTTGGTAATTGTAACCAACTTGTAGAGTCACACGTAATCATCATGGAAGTACTTACATGGCCATGGCATCTTTAGTCATTCATTAATGTGGAAAATTTTCAATATGCCATAGGCAAGATTTCATTCTAACTGTACATATCGACATTGCAAATCAATCATAATATTGTGTATTTTAGTTGCAATTAAACATTATTATGTTACCTTAACATAAGATTTTGGTCACACACCCATACAATTCAGTTCATTGCAAACACACTAACATGGATGGACAACCTAGTGAGCAACACACAAGAGCCCAATAATTTTACCAAATCATCTTATTTATCACACTCTTTCACCTTCCTAATTTGTACACTTGTAATTTAAGATACAAACATATGTAATACGTTTATTTCTTGGTTGTATTTATTATATCTTGTTTTTAAATTATGAAGTGATTAGTCTAAATACATAGATAAGTGATCGTTCTAAGTGTAATGGATTGATAGTTCTAAACTTCATGTTGTTCATATCATATTATACAATCTTTACTCATTTAATGAAATTTGGAATTGATTTGTTTCACATGTTGTCATACCAATGTGTTTTAGTAATTTATGAATTCATTTATTTTTCAATTTCAATTAGTTTATTTATTTATTGTGTCAAAATATAGTGTCTATTTGCTTGTCACAATTGTTGTGGTGTTTGTACTAATATTCTAGGGTACATCTAAGTCAAGTATGAGTAGGGCAACATAATTATTTGATGTATTCTCATTTTAGGTTGCATTTTTTAGTATCTAAGTGAAGGTGTATTTGACTCTAGCATTTATGGTTTCATTGAAGACCATGATTCAATTATGTGGCCATGTAGATGGTTGGTGGTTTCAATGAGAAAATATTCAAAATGGATGCTTATCATATGTTATCATTAGATAATATTAGACAAGATCGAGTGGGATGCCTTAGTACAATTCTAGAACACGTGGGTTCATCCTAGTAGTTTGGAAAATACTACATGAGTGCATACATGGAATATATATTTTTATCAATATATATTTTGGTATAACTGTAAATAATTGGAATAGGGGACATTAATATTAGATGGGAGAAAAATATTTTAATTATTCAATACAATTTCCTATGCAAAATTAATAAGTTTTCAATAAAAGACCATTTACAAATCAATTTATCACTAGGAGACTATAGAAATAAGATGAGTATGTGGTAAATTATAAAAATAGAAGTAATTTTTATAAGTCTATGAATACAAGTGATTGGAACAATTTTTGCTAATTAACTTCACATTCTACAAAAATGAATATCAAACAAAGAACAGTAAAATAAAATAAAACAAAATTCAATTAGATTAAATTACACATCGATGATCGAATTAACAAAACCATTGATATTTCATCACTTACTACAAGTGACTTGCGTTGAGCAAGGAAGTCCTTTCATACTTACACTTGTTGGCTATTAAAATTCAGTTAGATTAAATTACACATCGATGACCGAATTAATAAAACCATTGATATTTCATCACTTACTACAAGTGACTTGCATTGATCAAATAAGTCCTTTCATACTTACACTTGTTGGCTATTAAAATTCAATTAGATTAAATTACACATCGATGACCGAATTAACAAAACCATTGTTTTTTCATCACTTACTACAAGTGACTTGTGTTGAGCAAGGAAGTCCTTTCATACTTACACTTGTTGGCTATTTCCAAATCAATGGTTTATCAATATCCTTAATTGAAATTTCTTAGAGACAATGACCCTTTTGACATGCTAATGGTTAAGCACATTAAAATGTTACAATGTGTGAGTGTTTCTATTTTTGTAAAGAAAGCGTGCAGAGCACAAGTGTTTGTTTGGTTAGTAGTTCAAGCAGTCAAAGAATTCAGACAGTGTCTTCAAGTTCTGTCAATATGGGAGGAGCAGCATCAGTAATACAGAGCACATTAAAATGTTACAATGTGTTAGTTGTGTGTCTTAGATGGCTGTGTACCCTAGGATTCTTTGGAGATATTAAAATATCTTAAGGTGTATGTGAGGCAATATGAAAAAGAGGAATCCCCATGTGTCAAAGTATGAACTGAGGTGTTATGTCATAAATACTAAATAATTGTAAGGAATATGTTAAGTGAA
Organism: Picea glauca; assembly: GCA_000966675.3. NCBI lineage: Eukaryota > Viridiplantae > Streptophyta > Pinopsida > Pinales > Pinaceae > Picea > Picea glauca. Next base: position 453,984 of record JZKD02S2121599.1, read on the forward strand.
GTACACTCGTCATGAAGAATCCCACCAAAAAATAAAAAAATTATAAACAACCCAAATCCTTTTGGGTTTTCCAAACATGTGCAATTATATGGAATTATGTGATAATTTAATAAATGTTATGGAAATTAAGTTTATCTCTCATTTATCCTTGTTATATTGTAATATTAGAGCCGTGCTAAAGAAATCTTTGACATCATGTCAACATTGTAATCTTAGAGGCATGGTAAAGCCATCTTTGAGATTTCTGGAGTGTATGTTAAGATAATCTTTAAGATTTGTGGAGTGTGGAGTGTTCGGAGAGAAAGTTATCAGATCTATTGAGATATTTGGATGCTTGTGATCTTATGTAATCTTTGTGAGCTCTGCTAATGGGTTTTCTTGATTTCTAAGCTTTCTAAGCTATGGATAGAGTTATGACATCATTGGAAGGTTTTGTGGCTTGTTGTTTGAGTATATTATTGTTGAAGTGGTTTTTGTTGTGTTGATGAAATGAAATAGGTCTTTCCACGAGTTGATGACACAAGAAAAACTATTGGAAAGGAGCTTGTTATTAATGTCTTTTGTGCATCATCAAATTATCAAGAAAATCATTGTATGGAGGGTTATCATTAGTGAGAAGAATGCTAGCCATATAAACATATAAGGTAGAAAAATGCATGTGAAGAAAATAAACCGAGGAAAATAAGAGAGGGTCATGAAGCATCAAGACATGCCAAAATAGGTTGTAAGATAAGATATATACATGTTGTAAGCCACAAGTTGTAAAGGAGAAAAGTTGTGCCTCTTTTGGAATTGGGTTTAACATTGTTATGAAATGTGTTTTCCGCGGGACTTGGAAAACAACAGAAACAAATTCCTTGAAATGAAATCCTTATATTAAAACCATGGGTGCTACTGTAACCAAATTATAATAGTAATATTTTCTCCATGAATACATTGGTGGAAATGTCAACATATTCTCAATTTAAGCATTTATTTCTCCATGGAGAGGGATGATGACAATGACATGAGATATGTATGAAAATAGGATCGTATTGCATGAAAATGAGTGATGAGATTTATCATAACAACAAGTATGGTGGATAATAGGATACTTTTCAGATAACGCAAGAATTGACAATTTTATTGAAGTCTGACAAGGTCAACTATTGAGTGTGAATAAACCTCTTTTTTTTTTAAACTCTTATAATTATGGGAAAGGCTAGGTAATATACTCATTTCTTTAAAAATCAAACAATTCACTAGTACATTTGGCATATATTCTTACATTTTCTTGATGATGTTTTGATGAATAAATGACGAAATTCCGACGAACACGACTTTGAATGTTCATTAGATTCGTTTTGTTTCACCCTGAACAAGCATATCCAACTATCATAATTCTGACGCACAAACCTTCCATGTGACAATTGTAGAGAGATTTGATCCATCAAACTTTCATTGAAACTTAACGTCACAACTGCGACAACCATATCTAGATATCTTGCATTCGATGAAAAACATTGCCACATGGTATAGGTTTGATCCTCAAGTGGTCGTTGCAATACTGACATAAGTGGCAGTCAGTGCAATACAATCCATTAGAGTTACGATGATATGGCATGCAAAGTTCATTAGAGACACTATTGGAGTGTTAACATGCTGGGGGAATTTTTCGTTGGATATTTGACAATGAGGAAGGGTGTCAGGAATTTTTCGTTGGATATTTGACAATGAGTAAGGGTGTCAAAGTTCTGACGGGCTGGAAATAAAGTTAAACTTTTTTTAATTGATGTTGTAGACTGAAATCCATGCTTATGGTGCATTGGACATAGGGCCCTTGATTAGTTTTGAGGCATATGAATTTGTGATGCATGTCTTTCTATATACCATCTTAGTGCTTGATTCCATTTAAAATTGTCCCTCATGGCATATGGAGCTGCCCTCAATGTGATAAAATTTAATGAAGTAAATATTAATCTAGTTTAGTAATTCCTAGAAAACTCTGAGAGTAAGCACAAATTTGTAGTTTTGTATTATATCTATTTATCCTTCTATCAAATAACAAAGGTAGCATTGTATTGCAAAAAATTGCATAGCCTAACTTGGTGCTATGGCCAAGGATATTCATCAGTGCAATTAAGAGTGGAATGGGGCTAAATGGTTGCAAGAAGAACGAGATATACTTCAAATCATTATAGAAGATGACATAGAGATAAATGGTGACATGCACCGGAATAATGTGTGTCAATGGAGGGATTCAAGCTCAATCTAGGGAACACTTTGTGCACCATGATATTTTGTTTTGGGTTTCAAATCTACTCATGCACCATTATGAAGCCATGGACTATAAATCAATAGAGAAAATCATAGTGGTTTGGAGGACTTCCTCCATGGAAAATTAGTGCCCATTGCAGAGACAATAGAAAAACCAGAAAAATAGGAATCATGGACTCAACAAAAGAATAAGAACTATAAAGGTAAGGGAAGATGCCACCTACTCACCCAGGATAATGCAAAAAATCCCCAACAATATTGTGGAAATGAAAATTTTCATAGACTAAGAAAAAAGACTAACATCCAAATCTATAAACAAACCTTTTGTTTATACTATGAGACACCCTCTAATGCATTGTTTAAAGAAATATAATCTAGTAACATATATGGAAAATATTTTATAAGGATGTAGATGGTCCTTGATCCGGATTATTTTCGACATGAAATGAGAGCGGAGATATAATAAAGAAATGCACAAAGATATCGCGTATATCCAATAATATAACAAAAATATATCAGAGATGCAACCATAAACAAAAAGATACAGTAATACATGATTTCTATTAATGAAATAAATGTACAGAGACTGTAAAAATACAGAGTGAAAGACTTGCTAGAATGGTGACAACTTATCTCTGAGAAGAGATGTGACGGCTACTCGCATTCGCAAGAATATGATTACAATGAGGCTCTGAAGGCATTTTTACAATAAACAGGAATGCCAAAAACCCTAGACATCCGAAAACCCTAACCCTAGGAGATGAAGTGCCAAAAGTCATGTGGGCCCAGTTTGGGTAAGTTAGTACATCAACTTCCCGGGTTCGTAACTTTTGCATACGATCTCCATTTTAGGCATATGATAGCTCGTTGGAAAGGTATCATTGAGGAGATTCATTTTGGGGGCTCAATTATGCCTTCATGCATTTCTTTATTACAGATACAAATTATTTTCGACACAAAATGAGAGTGGAGATATAATAAAGAAATGCACAGAGATATCGCGTATATCCAATAATATAATAGAAATATATCAGAGATGCAACCATAAACACAGAGATACAATAATACACGATTTCTATTAATGAAAGAAATGTACATAGACTATAAAAATACAGAGTGAAAGACTTGCTAGAATGGTGGCAGCTTATCTCTGAGAAGAGATGTGACGGCTACTCGCATTTGCAAGAAGATGATTACAATGAGGCTCTGAAGGCCTTTTTACAATAAACAAGAATTCCAAAAACCCTAGACATCCAAAAACCCTAACCCTAGGATATGAAGCGCCAAAAGTCATGTGGGCCCCGTTTGGGTAAGTTAGTACATCAACTTCCCAGGGTCGTAACTTTTGCATACGATCTCCGTTTTAGGCATATGATAGCTTGTTGGAAAGGTATCATCGAGGAGATTCATTTTGGGGGCTCAATTATGCCTTAATGCATTTCTTTATTACTGATCCATATTATTTTCGGCACGAAATGAGAGTGGAGATATAATAAAGAAATGAACAGAGATATCACGTATATCCAATAATATAACAGAAATATATCAGAGATGCAACCATAAACACAAAGATACAGTAATACACAATTTATATTAATGAAAGAAATGTACAAAGACTGTAAAAATACAGAGTGAAAGACTCACTAGAATGGTGGCAGCTTATCTCTGAGAAGAGATGTGACGACTACTCGCATTCACAAGAAGATGATTACAATGAGGCTCTGAAGGCCTTTTTACAATAAACAAGAATGCCAAAAACCCTAGACATCCGAAAACCCTAACCCTAGGAGATGAAGCACCAAAAGTCATGTGGGCCCCGTTTGGGTAAGTTAGTACATCAACTTCTCGGGGTCGTAACTTTTGCATACGAGCTCTGTTTTAGGCGTATGATAGCTCGTTGGAAAGGTATCGTCGAGGAGATTCATTTTGGGGGATCAATTATGCCTTTGTGCATTTCTTTATTACTGATCCGGATTATTTTCGGCACGAAATGAGAGTGGATATATAATAAAGAAATGCATAGAGATATCACGTATATCCAATAATATAACAAAAATATATCAGAGATGCAACCATAAACATAGAGATACAGTAATACATGATTTGTATTAATGAAATAAATGTATAGAGATTGTAAAAATACAAAGAAAAAGACTCCCTAGAATGGCGGCAGCTTATCTCTGAGAAGAGATGTGACGACTACTCGCATTCGTAAGAAGATGATTACAATGAGGCTCTGAAGGCCTTTTTACAATAAACATGAATGCCAAAAACCCTAGACATTCAAAAACCCTAACCCTAGGAGATGAAGCACCAAAAGTCGCATGGGCCCCGTTTGGTTAAGTTAGTACATCAACTTCCCGGGGTTGTAACTTTTGCATACGATCTCCGTTTTAGGCATATGATAGATCGTTGGTGTTGGTGTTGTTTTCATTGATTTGTTTTTCATCATGACATCTATATGGCTAAATTAGTTCTACTACTTCTTTGGGTTCTTGTTCATAGTCTTTGTTATCCTACTCATCACCTGTGCAAAGATCACAATTGTTCTCTGCTACTTCCAGCTATGCAGTGAATATTATCACTGGTGGTGGAGATCATATTTGACTTCAGGATCTTCAGCACTCTACTTTTTTCTATACACAATATTTTACTTCTTCATGAAACTGGAGATTTTAGTTTTCCTGATCGTCATTCTTCCAAGGTCAAATAGTCTTCAGGTTGTCAGAGTACCAAACTATCCTTCCATCGTTGTCTCAGAACTGATTGGATCTGTGGTTGTGCAAAGAACTTTGGCAAATGGACAACGAAGACTAGACTTACAATGTTGTACCCTCGGGTGACATAAACTTCTGGAGCATTCATGGTGGCCTGGGCTATAGGTATATGAAAGTTAACAGTCGTTGTTTGTTTGTGTTATAATAAAATTTCATCATTTGTTGTTTTATTATAAAACAATTACAATAAATTTTTTTATTTGTGAATGTTTTATTATAAAACTATTATAAAACAATTATATATATATATATATGTGTGTGTGTGTGTGTGTGTGTGTGTGTGTGTGTTTTATTATAAAGAATTTCCTTTTTTTAATAACAAAAAAAAA
>JZKD02S2121599.1:459396-469722 GCA_000966675.3 Picea glauca
TATATATATATATATATATATATATATATATAAAGAATCATATGTGTATAGTAATAAAATTAGGTCAAACATAAAAATAATAAAAAATAAAAAATTTCATAAAAGATAAAAACAAATAACATTGCAAATGGACGGTTTTATAAATTCTTGAAAACAAATGGAAACATGTTTTTGCGATTTTCGGTGAGCAAGCAATCAATGCTTAAACAAGCGCACATGCAATGATCACAACAAGAGATATAAAACTCATTTTATTTAGTTTTTCTCATTTGTCCTTCTTTCTGCATGTTATATTTTCGAAAATTTCACAAGTTTTCATGTAGGATTTGTACTAAGTTTTTTCAAGAGCACGGTCGATCGCATCTTGCTGCTGAAGTGATTTTCAAAAATCACAAAAAATTTTGAAAAAAAAAGACATGCTTTCTTGACTGCTTGATGGAGTTGTTACTCATCATAAACATCATGACATTTGTTGTTACACAGAAACCTTTTCATAACCCCATTTGCATCATGAATGTCTTCCTCCATTTCTCCTTCAAAGCAGTTTGGTCATCCATGTGTTGAAGCCCATCTTCCATTGAATTATACTTAATGACTTCGCACACACCTATATTTCTGAGTCCTATACATCTCTTTAGATTTTTCAGTTCAGTTTTCCTTGTCAATAAAACTATCCAGGTCCCTTTCCATGACTACATTTCCTTGCCATACACACTGTTACTAATGAGATATTTTCATTTATAGTCCTACCACTCTTTTTATCATAACTCGTGTTGAATGATGTGAGATTCCTTAAGGCCCACCTTTCAACAAGTCTTGCCCCATCGACCTCAACACCTTATCTTGGATATAGACTAGAGTCCATTTTGAGTACCTGGAGGCTTGCATGTCTTAATGGAAAGTTCTCTCGCTAACAATCATGGGAATACATCAATGTCCCTTGATCACTAGATCTTGCAAGTGGCTCGAAATCAGTTCATTCATTCACACTTCACAAGATTTACTCGGGTACCTTGGCACTCATTGACATCAATGGTGATTTTTCCTCGCATTGGTTAATGACATTCATCATTGGTCGGTAATCCAATGAATTCTTTTCATGCTCAACATCAACACATTTATTCGCATGATTAGAATTTTACCATTAGGTTTAGCAGCATGTGAAGACTATACAAATTTCATGACTCTATCATCAGTTACAACAGCATGAATTCAGCCATACGAGAGTACCACAGTTCCCACTTTCATACTTTCTCTTTTCCATGATTCATTCAGAATAAATTCAGATTCCTCCACTTCACATTCTTTGATCCAGCAGACAGCAGTCGCCACTACAACAACAAACACTTTTCACATGATCCTACAGCAGTGACATATTCCTTGCTCTAGTAGCCACATCAGCCATATTCCTATTGCATAGTTCATCAACATTTTGGGTAAGTGGAGGTATGTTATTTTCTAAACTTTAATCGTCTAATTCCTAAACTGCTAGCAGTGAATAATTTGGAAAATTCCCTCATCAAAGTTACCTTTCCTTTTCACTTCTACGACTTATGCCACGTTGCATGAGGACATGCAACCAATTCATTTGGGGGGTAGGGAATTTTATTCACTATAATCACTCCACTTTTCCACTACCATCATTCCATTTTTTCATCTCACTTACCATTTATGAACATTTCTTTTCTAATGATACTATGTTTCACTTTGCTTCATAAGCATTGTTATACATACTAGCATGATTCACACATACAAAAAAGACCTTTCTTATACTCAGTGATGTTTCCTTATGCACATTGATAGCATATATTTTCCAGTAAGAATATGGGAAAATTATTATCATAACAACAAGAGAACAAATAAAGAAATGAATTTTGATAACACAAGAACCAACATTCTTTATATTCATGGTTGTCACACAAGAACCAACCATAAGAAAATGTTAGTTGTTACTCATGTAAATCTCATCCTGGAAACATTCATTATCATCACTCAAAGTCAACATTCAGATGCCAAAATTTCTTGAGAAGATCCATGCATGGTTGCATGAGGACATGCAACAAGTTAAGTTGGGGGGTATGTTGGGGCTCGGAAATGTCCTATTTTCATCCACCTTTCCCTTCATTATTCTTCACATTTCATCGCCCCATTAACCTTTCACGATATCATTTCATAAATATACTTGGGTTTCACCTTATTATATTCCACTTTATTCATTTTAGTATTAATAAGGAATTTGTGATTAAATGTTAGAAAATTGACATGTTTTCATATATATCTCAAAAATGTGTGAGCTTTGTAATGTGAAGGATTAATTCGAAAGGACTTCTCGAATACTTCCTCTTCCATTTCAATACTTGAGGAGATAATTCAAGCCCATTCCAAGGAGAATATCATGGAGATTTGGTTGGAATATCTTATCCAAGATATATGAGAGATATGTGTGAGGATTTGAAGGGATTATATTTTGTAATAATGAGAAATAGGTTGAGAGAAAATTGGATCTGTAATAATGAGATGGTTATCTTATATTCAAGGCTCTCATGTATAAAAGAGAGTGCTCTGTCTTCATGAGGAAGTAGTAATTAGAGTAGTTATTAATGGTAGTCATTTGGATTTGAAAGAAAGGGATTCTTATCTTTGATTCATGGATTTGGTTTTCATGCTTTCATTATTTTGTTATCAAGATTGATTTGATTATTACAATGTAGTATTTATTCATTGGCGTGAGCTCACATATGTTGTTGTGTCATTCAACTCTTAACATGTTGTATTTTCTTTTCCTTCATGTAGTTTGCCATTCCTAGATTAATTTCATTTACACAATTTCTCATTCCTAGATTAATTTCATTTGTGCAATTTCCCATTCCTAGATTAATTTCAATTCCAAGTTGTGTGTTTCAATTTCCTGCATTAGATTAATGATTCAATTTCAGTCATAGCTTAAACATTAGATTAGACTAGTCCCACTTCAATATTGCATATACTTTGCGTGTGCTTCATAAGTTTACGATCCTCGGATTGGCAAATTAAATAGTTGGGCAAGTACTACAACTCAATTAATACAACATTAGTTCGGCCCAATATAATGACAGTCGTTCACTTGTCATGATTGTTGTTCCTTTTGCAGGTAGTGTTGTTCATTTGAACGAAACAATTGTCGTTCCTTTTTTTATGATTGTTGTCCTTTTGGAGGGGTTTCATCTCTGGAGGACGGGTATTGAAAATGGAAGGTAAGAACCTATGTAGGAAACAAGTAAAACTCTTGTGCTAGCACCTACCTTTGGATGATGCATAGAGGTTATATTTTAGGACATCTTTAGAGTCCAACAACCACACAGTACAATCAGGTGCCTCTGTATAACCTGCTGAGAGGATATCGAGCGAGCTACGGAGTTGGAGGACGAGCGAGAGGAGGTTTTGGAAGAGGTAGAGGACTAGTGGTATGTCACAACTGTCAACAAATGGGACATTATGCAAGGGATGTCCACTGCCATCAACAACTTGTATGTATTGTCGCGCATTGGACCATGATACAGAAAAATGTCTAACACTATTAGTAAAGATCCAGGAAAAGAGGAACCAAAACAACCAGAATGTTAGTGGATTTCAGCCAAAGTGAGGGATGAAGGATGAAACATCAACATAGTTACCCACATAGGAGGTAAAACATGAAACGACGTAGTCCGACAAGAGCCAGTACAACACCAGTGGGTGAAGAAGAACGTTGAACCAAAGAAGAAGTTCGGCGTGCAGAATGAGAAGGAGATATTTAAGCAATCCAGACAAGAATTCCAGAAGTATTGACATTGCGTCGACTTCAACTGTGCAACAAATCAAGGAAGGACTAGAGTACGAGATGCCTATGTTATTGTATCATACCAACTAAATGAAACCTATGGGACAAGTAAGTACAATCAAAGGATTTTTGAAATCATGTGTAAAAGTATTGAATGATCCATCATCTATCAAAATATTGAAAAACATATTAGAAATATGTAGTATAGAGATAGAAGGAAAACTTGAATGAAAAATAGTCAATCACCTACATACAAGGAGAAGAACAAGTAGGGAGTTCAGAATGAATTCTAACATCGAAGATTTCAACATGGAAGATATCATACTATATCTAGGATATGAATTTAATGTATTACCAAAGAAGACATGGAAAAGTATGGGAGAGCCCACATTAGGATATTCACCTGTTCAACTGAAACTAGAAAACCAACACAGAATCCTACCAATTGGTAGACTGAAAGGAGTGATAGTAGACCTGGATGGAGTGTGCACTAAACCAGAATTTGAAGTGATTGAAATAGTGGACGACACAACACCATATACAATGTTTCTTGGTTTGGATTGGGCATTTGACAACTAGTCCATAATCAATTTGAAGACATGAAATATGGAATTTGAGTCAGGTGAATAAAGGGTCATCATGCCATTAGACCCATCAGAAGGGGAAAGTTTTGTAGAACCCACATTCTTATACTTAGAGGAAATCATCCAATTGTATAGAACAACTGCGTGCGATGAGGATTACGTGAACCCAACTACAGATGGGATACTCAGTTGGAGGAGCATTAATTCATGTGCAACAGACTCAGATACTGGTTTAGAGAACTGGAAAAAAAGGCTACATGAAGTTTCCATGAGAAGATGTGCACAAATAGAACGCATAGTAATATGGGTAGGCACAGAGATAAGGGAACCACCCATTTTCCACGGAGTAAATGATCTAGAAGTATTCTTGACATAGTACGAAGATGAAGTTTTAGAGAATCAGATACTCTTGGCACTTGATATAGCACTCAAGGCCACACCTGCAATATGGTGGGGCCTACACAAAAAGACAATCACAGATTGGTACCAATGTAAGCGGTTACTGCGCATAAGGTTCGGCATAGAAAAAAAAAACAACAAGAAACAGAAGTACGATGGACAAGGAGAACTAGTGTAACACTTGGAGAAGTGAAAAACATTGTGGGAAATGAAACCCCCAAAGGAATGGCGTCATCATTTCATACACACTCTAGAGGGCATACTAGCAAACTGGTATACAGACCAGGAGCTGTGCAAAGGAACTGCAACCTGGATGATATTGCAACAGAATTTTACAGTCACTTTTTTATTCAAGCATGAAAACCCCAACATAGATGCAACTCTTAAATAGATAAGAGGGGTGATATTCATTAAGGAACTATAAGTCAAACTCATAACATAAGAACAACAACGAAACAAACAGACAATCAAATAAATGTTGTCATGTTACCATGTGCGTGAGGAAGCTCCAGATGAAGAAGATCTGTGCGATATTCAGATCGAGGAAGCGAAAGGTGAAAGAGAAGTGGAGGGTCCACCTATATAATCATAATTCATTTCTGCGTCAATCAAGGTGAAGAAAGTCAACATTGGGACAGTTGAGAATCCAAAATGGCCAGCATTGGAGATTATCAGGATGAGCAAACTGTAGAAAGCATAACAGAGTTACTGCGCAAATACAATGACCTGTTTCCAACAACATTTACAGAGATGAAAGGTATAGCACAAGAGCTAGGAGAGATAAATATACCACTCAGAGCAGGAGCGAGACCGATCAAATAAAGACCATACAAATTGAACCTGATATATAATAAGAAATTCAAAGCTGAGATCGACAGGATGCTTGAAGCTAGAATCATAGAACCAGTAGAAGAATCCGAATAGATAATCCCAAAGGTATTTCAGGAGAAAAAAAAAGGAGGTATAAGGATATGCATCGACTTGAGGAAGTTGAACGATGCATTCCTACATGACCCGTTCCCTACACCTTTCATGGATGAAGTGTTGGAGAACGTAGGAGGACACAAAGTTTACTCATTCATTGATGGATTCTCAAGCTACCACCAGATCAAGATATCACAGGAAGAAAGATACAAGACCACATTTGTTACAGAATGGAGATCCTACTAGTACACAATCATGTCATTTGGACTGAAGAATGCACCAGCAATATTTTCTAGAGTAGTCATCTCTGTGTTTAAGGAATTCATCCACCAGTTTCTAGAGGTATACTTAGATGATTGGACAGTCTATAGTTTGTTGAAAGACCATGTAGAGGTCTTACGGCTGATGTTAGAAAGATGTAGGCAGTGCCAGATATCATTAAACATAAAAAAATGTATATTCGTAACATCGTTTGGGATACTATTAGGTCATATAGTATGGAAACAAGGCTTACTAGTAGATCCTGCAAAGATTGTAGTAATTGTTAACTTGCCACCACCAAAACTAGTCCATCAACTAAGAGTGACATTGGGACACATAGGATACTATAGAAATTTTGTCAAAGGGTACACACAGATTACCACACCAATGGAGAAATTGTTAAGGAAAAAAAAGTTTCAATGGAACGATGATTGTCAACACGGTCTGGATACGTTGAAAGAAAAGATGGCCACCACGCCAATACTATTATTTCCAAACTGGGAGAAGAGATTCCACATACATGTAGATGCATCAACCATAGCACTTGGAGCTATCTTGGCATCGCTAGGAGCGGGAGATTTGGATCACCCTATAGCATTTGTGAGTAGAAAGCTACCAGACTCATAACAGAACTATAACACCACAGAGAGGGAAGGCCTAGATATGGTCTACACATTGAAGAAGTTCATACATTAATTACTGGTAAAACACTTTAAGATGTTCATAGATCACTCAACCCTTAAATACCTAGTCAACAAGCTAGTGTTGGGAGGATAATCTGCCGATGGTTACTATTGTTTCAAGAATTTGATTTTGAAATAATAGTCAGTCCAGGGAAATTGAATGTAGGACCTGACCACCTATCAAGGACCACAAATGGAGAAGAAAATATGAATTTAGAGGACAAATTCTCGAACGCATAGTTATTTTAAGTCCATATCACTGGCGAATAATTTTTAGATATCATTCAGTACTTGAGCACAGCTACTCCGTCGTAGGAATATAACACCGCGCAAAAGAAAAACATGGTAGTCCAAGTTGTAGACTATCAATTGATTGCATGACACTTATACAAAATGGGTGCATATAGCATCTTGCGAAGATATGTGTTAAAACATGAAATACCAAGAGTTTTAGCAGAAGACCATGAGGGAATAGCAGGAGGACCTTAAGTGAGAAAATCTACTGTGAAGAAGGTATTGCATGGAGGAATATGGTGGTTGAACATTCACAGAGACTCAAAGGAGCATTGGCAGATATGCAATTTCTGTCAAAGGGTGGGTAAACCCAATAGAAGGGACAAGATGCCATTATGACCATAGGTAACATTACAAGCATTCGATAAATGGGAAATAGACTTTGTGGGACCAATCAACCCACCAACAAAAAGAACAGGAGCAAGGTACATTATCACCACAATAGAATACGTGACAAGATGGGTGGAAGTATCACCAGTGAAGGATTGTAGCATAGAAACAACAACACACTTTCTATTTGAACAAGTAATCACTAGATTTGGGTGCCCAAGAGTTTTGATGAGAGACCAAGGCACGCACTTCATTAACAACACTATCAACGCTATGAATGAAGAGTTTTAAGTCCATCATCACAAGAGAACACCATATCACCCACAGACAAATGGCACAGTAGAAGCATTTAACAAAATCCTTGAGAATGAACTGACACAAATCTGTAATGTCAACAGGGATGATTGGGACCTCAAAATACCAACAGTATTATGGGCCTATAGGACCTCATGAAATAAGTTGTCAGGGAACATGCCATTTAAACTGGTATATGGCCAAGAAGCAGTGGTGCCATTAGAATTTTGGGTACCCAGTTTCTGTGTACAAGAGAGACTAAATGAGGCGCAGTATAGGAGAGACTAAATCACTTGATGACCATGGAGGAAGATCAGATACTAGCAAGGTTCCACCAACAAGTTTAGAAATCAAGGGAAAAATCTTGGCATGACAGATACATCAAGAAAAAAACTTTCAAGGAAGGATATTTAGTGCTGATATATGACAACAAATCCATTCAACACCCAAGAAAACTCAGAATGCACTAGTTAGAACAATACGAAGTACAAACTATCACAGATGAGGGAGATGTACAATTGAAAGACTTAGCAGGAACATAACTCATAGGGATGATCAACAAAAGCTGACTGAAGATGTACAAGGGCAGTCGACCACCCACAACTTGAAAGACATCGCACAATTAAAATAAAAAATAAAAACTAGGATTTTATGAAACCAACAGAGGTACAATGCACTGGAAGGATAAGGGACACACACATTTAGGAATACACACCCGACGAAGACAAGTCCAAAGGCCATATCAAAAGGGAAACAAGCGGGAAAAGTAAAGATGACAAAAGAAGTACTAAACGACAAGAGCATGTAGAATTGAATGCCTAAAAGGATTGATGGGATTCCACATTAATCACGCCAACTAGAGACGGTGAAGAAGAGTAATGGAAAGTACAAAGGAACCAGAGGTTCATTTAACCCATAATAAAGGTAGTGTCTTCTAAAATCTTCATACGATGCCCATACAAAGTAAGGACGTGGGAGAAAACAACTTATTGAGAGACCAGAAAATCCAGAGAGCGATAGAACCTACGGAGCACATAGCAAAGTTCACAGAGGTTACAGAGACCATTGAATTCAAAAAACGATCGACATTCACCACCATGTCACCACCCAAGAAAGCAGAACCAAGCTAGACTTCCTAACACTCCAGAGTTAGAACCAGGGCACAAGTGAAATCGCAGGAAAATGAACAACAACCACGAGAGGTCGCCAATGTCGATGAAATCCCATCACTAGATACAACACCGATGAACCCCACACCCGTGGTAAAATAAACCCAACAACCAACACCTGAGGGAATGAACGTGGATATGTCAGCAGAGGAACAGGAGCAACAAAACCAGGGAACAAGCAACATACACTAGCATATTTGGCCCATTTTGCGATGGTTGTTTCAACGCTATTGCAACGTTATGTTGTTGATATGGCAACGAATTTAGAGTCTCTGAAATGTCGGTTTAGGTGACATGGAATTTGTGACGAACTTGATCAAACATCGCATAAGCAACGATATAGGCAAAAAATCTCAAACCAACTTTCCGTCTAAATTATGACAACAACTTTTATAGTTAAACCAATGAATCAATAGAAGTCATCGTCGCATATTCAACGATAATTTTTTGTTGTTTATGTAGCTAAACCGACGCAACAATAGAATTTGTCGTCGCATATTCGACACCACTTTTCGTTGTTTATATAGATGAACCGTCGCATCAATAGAAGATGTCATTTCCTATTCGACAACAATGTTTTGTTGTTTATGTAGCTAAACCGACACATCAATAGAAATTGTCGTCGCCTATTCGACGACAATTTTCCATTGTTTACATAGCAAAACCGTTGCATCAATAGAAACTGTCATCGCATAGGTGACGAAATCTTTTCAATGTTTATATAGAAAAACCGTCGCATCGATAAAAGTTGTCGTCGGATATGCGACAACCAAAATTTATTTAGAAAAAAAATAAAAAAATATTTTGGGCATCAATTTTGATATTATTATTAATATTAATATTAATATTAAATCCCAAAGGGTATTGCATGAGCCCCATATTGATTTCACAAATCCTTGGGACTTCTTTTATGGATATTATCAAGGCTCTCCAAAAATGTGTGGGGATGGAGTCATACTCTTTTTATATCATTACCACTTCTTCTCCTTAAAATATGGAGCAGGACCAGGAGAAAATAACATGGTTGAATTCTACACCCTCTATATGTTGATGAAAGTGGCACTTGAAAAAATTATTAGGTTTTTGCAAGTTCTTGGAGATTTTAAGTTGTTGATGGATTGGGATAGTGGAAAATTTAATATTACATATTTAGTCTTGGAGCCAATCATGCCACTATGCTTGGAGAAAAAATCTATGTTCGAGGAGGCCTCAGTTTTCCATATCTACATGGATTTTAATAAAAAATAGGATATGTTGTCAAAATAAGCCATCATGCTACAAGGCTTCTTATGGGAATGTGAATACAAGGACAATGCTCTACTAGAATCTACTCAATTGTCTATGTTTTGATGTTTGGTTGATAGGTCTTGGGGCAGATATAGAATTATGTTTTCTTGGAGTTTAAAGACAATTCTAGTTATGTTAGGTTTTGTCTAGATTGATTTTGTATGGCTATGTACGAATGATATATGGATCTCTTTTGGAAGATGAAATGTATATGTCTAGGTTAGTATCAGGGAAGATGAACTGAGCCAAAAGGCTAGCTTATGTGTATCTTTATTTCGTACTGAGATATCAAATACAATGAG
>JZKD02S2121633.1:0-14934 GCA_000966675.3 Picea glauca
TGTTCTTTACTTACCAGACCCAGTCCCTGAGTTAGAATGATATCTCCCTAAGTCTTTATCTCCATTTGATCAACCCTCTATAAACAAATCGTGACATAAAACTGATGGGTGTCAGGCTCTGCTCCTGCAAGCAATCCAGGAGTGACTTCTGATGCTAACAGGGGGTTTTTGGCACCCAACGTTTTGGGTTCATTTTTGTGTTTGTGCACAAATGAAGTTGTGCATGCTCATTCCATAGTTTTGGGTGCACCTAAGGAAATGCACAAGGAATTCCATAAAGTGCACATCAGATTGGGGTTTTTTAGTAGCGCTCCAAGTGTAAAGACTACCAAGTGTGCGTCGATCCTAGTTTTGTCAGTTGTGCAGGAAACCAAGAATATGCCCGATGGAATCAAGAAAGGAATCACCAAGAAATATTCTTGAATGATTATTTCCAACAACATACAAAGACATGGGGACGACATAAGATGATTTGGATAGACAGTTAAGATTTCCCTTCATATATAGAGTGTACGTGAAGCATTGGAAGGCCCCAGAAGCATGTGAGGAAGTCGAATCAAACAAGCGAGTGGAGCAGAGAAGAAAGAGACAATGCTCCCCAACAATGGAATATATAAAAAGGATCTCTAAGCTCATATCGACAATTGGTTAGTTGGTGCATGGATTGGCTATTTGACTAGTCAGAGAGTTTTGAGTTAGCTTAGCTACCAATATCGAGCTCACTTTGATCTTGTTGTAATCCTACAATGTTTTGAATATATTCTTGTATCTTTGATATGTCTAAGTCTTAATGCAAGGAGCATGGTGTAGTATTCAATACTTCCACTATTTTATATTGTAATGATATGGAGTTCTATGGCTATCATAAGCAGTTGTTCAACACACTGTAAGTCTCTAATGTGATGGAATACTTCAAGTAACAAAGATATGGCAATTTTGATCTAATTTGTTTCTGTTATGAATGAGTTGAATATGCATGTGTATAGTTTCTGTTCTTAGTCCTAAATAGGTCATCGGATCCGGGTTATATGGATTCCAATTGCAATAAAGTTTCATATGTTTAGTCCTCCATCCCTGTCACAAGACCTTATGTCTTTGTGATCCTCTCTGTATCTCGGGTGAGACCTTCCTCAACCTTAGATGAGGATTGATATGTCGATGCTTTGGGGTTTTTTGGGACAAATTTGGACAAACCCTGGGTATAAAACTCGCCAACATTAAGAAGGATGGTATGCATGCAAGCATGGACCGAAGGTGAACCCAACAACCAGTGGGTTGTGTGATATGGAGATGTGAGAGGCACCCTTATTTTGTGGATTCCTATCCCTAGATTGGGGGTGACTTGTTGTTGAGAACTGGAACAACAAGTCTATGGTTGGGTGGAACATCCTTCCCAAGTAGTTTGTTGCACAAACGTTTTATAAAAGATAAGTGTTTATCTATTTACTGAGTTATTCCATGAAATTAATTGTTGTGCTTAAGTATGTATATGTGAATGGTTAATTTTTGTTGTGAATGATTAATAACTTCTTTCATGGTCATTCAGAGTGTTATAGATTCATTTAATTATGGGTATAATAAATTAGTTGAATAAGTGAATAAGGCATAACTGGTAAGCTACAATATTTTTATCAGTAAAAGAAAATTTCATTTTTATGTGTATTTCCACATGTAATGTTCCTTGGTTAAGCCAGGGAATGCTACAAAATGGTATCAAAGCTCAAGGATGAACACTGAGCTTGGATGGGCTAGGAGCCAACATGAATTGAGTATATTCATGGTTGTATATTTCCTCCCGTGACGAATTTGGAGAAAAATGGGGAATCGAGGTGAAATCCCCAAATTTTGAGCAGATTTCAAGTTTAAGTGATTCAAAGCAGTTGAAGAAGGTAATTCATGGAGTTGCGTTGCAAGTTGTAGAGTCAATTTTGGCCTAGAGGATTGAAATTCGGTGAGTTTCATGATGGTCGTGAAGTTTCGTGGATTGACAACCGAGATTAATTCAATCCAGAGAATCATCGGTCGATATTAAATCGTAGAAGATAAAAGCAAGGCATTCCCAAAAGGCCTTCGGGAAGAAGGTTTCAGACAGACTTGGATCCATACATGAGGTTGGGTTAGAGGGGAGGAGTAAGATGATATGAGCCCGAAATAACAAGAGCCATCAGATTAGCCAGATATTTTCCCAGCCGTTGGATTTAGAATAGGTGTTTTAGGAGAGATCGTTCAAAAGGTTGGGAATGTTTTGGCTTTCGACAAAGTTAGTCTGACCGAGTTAACCAATAAGTAGTTTTTGGATCCTGAGATGATCATGGACATTGAGAGACACAATTTTTAATCGTCTGATCTATCATACGAGCATGTTTCCTTGGAAGGGATGAGGATGAAGGAGAATGCCACATAAGTTTCCACGTCAACATGGAATGTAATAGGAAATGTTAGAAAGGGAAGGAGAATTAGTGAGTGCCATGTATAATTCATATGCAAGGCTTTGGAAATGAGATAATTATGATGGTCTCCCATAAGTTGTCAGAATGAGGTTGTCGAAGGGTTCAATTTGGCATATTTCCTCCAATGGGTGAGTCTAATAGAATGATCTTGACATGCTATCATACTTCGATCTTTAGAAAGGTAAAAAAGAAAGGAACACCCCTATTTCTGATGCTATGGGTCCAATAGTGTTTAGACTGCGGTTTTCAGAGGGATCCACATATGCAACCACTTGGAGTTTCCGATGGGAAGAGTCTGAGAAAGAGTTTTCAAAATTCTTGCATAGGTATAGCTATAGATTGGAAAGGATATCAATATAAATGATAATCCCAATTTTGAGATCAATGGTTTGGATCTAAATATTGTTACAACAATAATTTAGTAAATTTTTCTATGAAAATTTCAGATTGTAAAGGTCTTCACCTTGTAGGGCATTTTTGAGGGCCTAAACAACGTTTCTAGAAAATCAATTTTGTACAAATCAATGTATTCTCCTAGGTCATAGAGTTTATTTTTCTAAAATGATAGATCTTAGAGAGATCTTTCCAACAAGATAAATTGTTCGCCAAATTGAGCTTGTATGAGGGAGTTACAACCAAAATGGTCATGGGTAGATTTTAGTACCAGATTTCTTTTAGAGGGAATAATGGCTAGCTCAAGAAGTAGTTTGGGGCATAGGAGAAGTATATGGAAATATCATGGACTATAGAAGTTAGCCACAGAGCGAGATTTGAGTTCTGGGTATCCAAAAATGTATTGGGAGAGAAAGAGGACACATGTAGCATGCAAGGCTAAAAAGGGGAAAATGGTCAAAACTTCTAAAGACCATAGCATTCTGCCTGGAAATAAAAATTGGGAAAATGAATAGTCAATGAAAAGGTATTAAGGACGAGAATCCATATATTAAACTAGAAAATTATTTTGAGCAATTTTTTTTACATTCAACTCAAAATAAGATGATCGGTGGAATTAAATTGCAGAAACATTTATGCATTCTTTTCCAAAATTGCATATGCATTTATTTTTGTCGAACACAATTTTTTTTTCATGCACATTTTATATAGAGTTTAGAGGTTCAAGAAGGAATTTTTTTTTCCTATATGAGAGCCACAAAAATGGAAGATTCCCAAGGGTCCTACAGTCATGAAGATGAATTCTGAGGTTTGCATGTCAGCATGGGAAGTGCTCAGAAATAGTCTAATGGAAGAAGAGGTAGGAAGGAGCCTATAACTATGAGAAGAATGCATAGATAAGTGTAGAGATATAGATATGATAATGTAAGGATAATGAAGGCTCAAGAAGAGATACTTCAAAGTTTGAACATGTTGCATAAGCAAGTCAATAATACACTAGGAGAGATCATGCTAGTTCAGGGCCATGGGGAAGCCCAAGTGTGTCCCATATCAGGAGGCAGATGAGAAGGCCCAAGGGAGACATCTTGCAAGGTGAACTAAGGAATATCAAGACACAAAATTTCAATGGTGAGCATAGGAAGGGAGAAGAGACCGAGGCCTGGTTGTTGGAAATGAAGAAATATTTCAAGTTGCATGATTAGCTCTCCAGGAGAGAAACAAGAATTACAACCTACCACTTGCAGGGAAAATTGGCCATGTGGTGGATCAACTTAAGAAAGACAAGCATATTGATGATAAGAGGGTCTCATGGAGGCAATTCAAAGTATATTTCCAAGATAAATATTTGTTTGAGCATTACTATGAGAGGAAGATGAAAGAATTATTTGAACTCAAGTTGGGAAGCATGAAAATGGATGAGTATGAGAAGATGTTCTTTGAGTTGATGAAGTATCTTGAGTTCATAAAGTATGAGAAGTTCAAAATTGAAATGTTTCTTAGTGGTTTACCCTCCTTCTATAGTGACCAGATATAGTATGATAACCCCAAGAATTTGGAGGATACCATAAGGAGAGAAAACGAGAGGGAGGATAATCTTTCAAAATACTTGGAATGATCATATGAAAGGAAAGAGGAAGCAAAGGAAGAAAGGTTTTAAGCCACCCTTTTTCAAGAAAAAATCTCCAGCAAATCAATAAGGCCAGTGAACCCAAAATGAACATAAGACAACATGTTATTTTGGAAAAGGCCAAGGTAGCAACCTGCACAATGTTGGGGATGTGAGGGGAGTCACTTGTATAGGGTCTACCCTCACAAAGGAAAAAGAATGAGAAATTTCCACAACATTTAGGAGGATGAAACAGTGGAATATTTGGGAGGAAGCATGACAAGTATTTATGCATCCTTGGTGTTAGCACATAGAATTGTAGGGGCTCAAAAACACTTTGGTTTTGTTTTTTGAGTCATTGGGTTTTATAAGTGTTAGGTTTTGGGTATTTTTGTTGGCATAACTCAAATTTTGATTTGTGTAAGCAAAATTATTATTTAGATTTGTTTTAGAGTCTTTATGTCATAAGATTAGTCATAATGACAAGGTTAATGGTCCTTATGAGTCACACTCTTGATCTTAAAATCATCACCATGACATGTCCTACCTCCAAGTTGTACACAGGTTTTCCTTTGTCACTTTTGAACCATTTAGATGTCAAGTCAAAAGTAAGATGTATATGTTTCCAACTCACCAGGAAAGTTCGTAGCATACTTATGAGTGCCTCATGCGCTCATATTTCATTATTGCAAATAAGAAACGTGTCAAGGGGAATTATTTGGTTTTCAGTGCCTTCATTTAATTAAATTTTCAAATATTATATCACAGAAGTTCTAACAGTTTCCTTGAAGTGCACTATTTGATTTTGAACTTGGCGCTGCAAACTGGCTGAAGAAGATCGTCGAGTTTGGATTCCTCTCAAATAGATCAACTAAGGTTCAAAAAGCACTAGCATCAAACCTAGGTGTATCAAGTTTTCCTTGAAGATCTCCATGTTGTTCAAAGGTTGAAAGAGGAGTTTATGCCACTCTATCTACTGGTGATGTGAACTATTCAAAATCTTTTGCCGCCAACCTTCAAATCCATTTCCATGGCACCCTAAATTATTATCACCAGTATAGACTCTTACCTTGGCCTCAATGCATCTTTTCCTTTGCAAGTAAGTCATATGTCCCACTGAACACCTCAGTGCTGGAAACTGGTTGCTTTGACTCTCCATCACTAGCGCACACTGTGAACTATGCGTTGTGAACCCTCTATTCCAAAATTGTTCAAAACCTCATTTTTGCATCATTTTGAAGTTTAGTCTTAAGAAATTGAATAATACCCTTATCAAACCTGAGGTGTATGGTAAATCGTTTGTAGAACCTAGCCTAAAATTGCATACATCATTGGCGTTGCAAATTGATATTAGTGCTGCTGAAACCTTGTTTTAGCAAAGAAGTATCACTTGTCTTCATTGTCTAAAGAGGCTATTGATAAGGAAAGGTTCGTGGCTAAGAGATTTTTTCCCCTTCATAGGAAGCTCAAGAATATCTATAGGCAGAACAAAACCCACCAAGATGAAATCAGAAAATTGAAGGTAGAGTTACAACCTTTCAAAGAAGAATTAGCAAGGAGAAACATAGACATGCTAGCCAAGGTGGCTACCAGAATGATCCAAAAAGGATCTAGAGAAGGCTTAGAACAACTCAGAACTCACAGAGGCAAATCAGAATGCTCAAAATGGCTCCAATAGACAGAGAAAGGGAAAACATTGAAAGTTCCCAAAACTTAGTGAGAAGGGCATGATCGCGAAGAGCGTCACAAGATTTCTAATGACGCAGACAACTCATTAAACAGAGTTACAGATTGAAGGATATTCATGGTCAAAGTTTGGTCAACCTAACCTAGTCAGTAGGGGATGAGTCAACATCGGTACTGCTGAGGTCAACATCTGTATGGATGATGTCAACATCTATACAAAACATGTGGCAGGAGCAGGGAAGTGACACGTGGCATGATGATGTGGCAACACTAGAGGCTACCACGTGTGACCTAGTTATTGTATTTTTTGACCAATTGGATCATGCCACGTGGTAGTCCGTATAGTTCGTATAACTGACGTGGTGTGCTGACATGGCAGGGGGAAACATGGCCCAATGAGAGGTTGCCACGTGGACCAATCAGGAGGTTCCACATGGTAGGCGAGAAATGCACAAGGACAACCCGTGAACGAATTTTGAAAACAAAAAAAAGTTGGCGGGCCCACCAAATCTGGCGAACCACACCAACTATAGAAACAGTTGGAGAACATTCTAGTGTAAACGCTAAATTTAGCAGGGGAGGACATATATATTATAAACCATATAACTAACAAACCCCAAAATGAGAGTCCTTGGGGCTTGACCCCGAAACCTTCACCTTAATACTTCTGCCCCTAACCACTAGGCCGCGAGTGCCACTTGCTTCATATCACCCAAGTTTATTATTAAAAGGTGAATCCTCCCAACCACAGAGGGAGGAGGTGTGGACTGTATGACCTGCAGGGTATGTTTTTCAAGGTAAAGTACAATCATTATTGTAGGTTGTAGAGGGCACAAAAATCGAGACAAAATTATTCTTGGGCCTGGTAGTGCCAGAGTCAGATTGAGAGATGGAGACAATGATTTTTGGGTAATTTGATGCCACAAATTTAGTGGTGCTGTCCGTTTTCTAATCTGAGCATTATTTATGTCGTTTGATAGCAGAATGAGGTATACTTATGTATTTTGCCAAATTCTTTTGCTGAGTTATTGAAAGAGCCTACCCATTTGAGAGTAGGACCCGAAGATGTAGTCCACCAGGGACAAAATCCGTTATCAAGTTTTTGTGTTCATATCTGATGCTTATGTCTCTTCATTTTTGAATTTTCCCTTCTTTAATGGTGCACTTTAATTTATGCTCATTTAATGCAGTTCTTTATAAGTCACGATGAAAAGATCCTGGATCATGTTGGTATAAGAGCAGTCATATTTGACTTAAATTGTTGAGTGTGAATTCTTATTAGGGCCAAGCATAAGCAGGTTGAAGGAAATCTTAAGAATTTCAATCCTGAAGTTGGCCATGCATCTCGAAGGAAGAAAATGGCAGAAGAGGACAAGCATGATGAATAGGAGAAAAAATTTCACATGGTATTTTATCGCATGTCAGAAATGGTCAAACGAATGTATGAAGATTATGAGAAGAGAATGAAGAAGAAAGGGAAGAAAAAAGAAGCACATGTAGACGATGATGCTTCGGTAAACCAAGGGGCTGGTGGAGATCCTCCTGAGCTTCCAACTTCACCTTCAAGTTATAGTTCTTCTTCCTCTGAGTATTCTCATCATTCTCATCGTTCTAGCCATAAAACCTCTTTTAAGAAACCATTATTAAANTCATATCGACAATTGGTTAGTTGGTGCATGGATTGGCTATTTGACTAGTCAGAGAGTTTTGAGTTAGCTTAGCTACCAATATCGAGCTCACTTTGATCTTGTTGTAATCCTACAATGTTTTGAATATATTCTTGTATCTTTGATATGTCTAAGTCTTAATGCAAGGAGCATGGTGTAGTATTCAATACTTCCACTATTTTATATTGTAATGATATGGAGTTCTATGGCTATCATAAGCAGTTGTTCAACACACTGTAAGTCTCTAATGTGATGGAATACTTCAAGTAACAAAGATATGGCAATTTTGATCTAATTTGTTTCTGTTATGAATGAGTTGAATATGCATGTGTATAGTTTCTGTTCTTAGTCCTAAATAGGTCATCGGATCCGGGTTATATGGATTCCAATTGCAATAAAGTTTCATATGTTTAGTCCTCCATCCCTGTCACAAGACCTTATGTCTTTGTGATCCTCTCTGTATCTCGGGTGAGACCTTCCTCAACCTTAGATGAGGATTGATATGTCGATGCTTTGGGGTTTTTTGGGACAAATTTGGACAAACCCTGGGTATAAAACTCGCCAACATTAAGAAGGATGGTATGCATGCAAGCATGGACCGAAGGTGAACCCAACAACCAGTGGGTTGTGTGATATGGAGATGTGAGAGGCACCCTTATTTTGTGGATTCCTATCCCTAGATTGGGGGTGACTTGTTGTTGAGAACTGGAACAACAAGTCTATGGTTGGGTGGAACATCCTTCCCAAGTAGTTTGTTGCACAAACGTTTTATAAAAGATAAGTGTTTATCTATTTACTGAGTTATTCCATGAAATTAATTGTTGTGCTTAAGTATGTATATGTGAATGGTTAATTTTTGTTGTGAATGATTAATAACTTCTTTCATGGTCATTCAGAGTGTTATAGATTCATTTAATTATGGGTATAATAAATTAGTTGAATAAGTGAATAAGGCATAACTGGTAAGCTACAATATTTTTATCAGTAAAAGAAAATTTCATTTTTATGTGTATTTCCACATGTAATGTTCCTTGGTTAAGCCAGGGAATGCTACAAAATGGTATCAAAGCTCAAGGATGAACACTGAGCTTGGATGGGCTAGGAGCCAACATGAATTGAGTATATTCATGGTTGTATATTTCCTCCCGTGACGAATTTGGAGAAAAATGGGGAATCGAGGTGAAATCCCCAAATTTTGAGCAGATTTCAAGTTTAAGTGATTCAAAGCAGTTGAAGAAGGTAATTCATGGAGTTGCGTTGCAAGTTGTAGAGTCAATTTTGGCCTAGAGGATTGAAATTCGGTGAGTTTCATGATGGTCGTGAAGTTTCGTGGATTGACAACCGAGATTAATTCAATCCAGAGAATCATCGGTCGATATTAAATCGTAGAAGATAAAAGCAAGGCATTCCCAAAAGGCCTTCGGGAAGAAGGTTTCAGACAGACTTGGATCCATACATGAGGTTGGGTTAGAGGGGAGGAGTAAGATGATATGAGCCCGAAATAACAAGAGCCATCAGATTAGCCAGATATTTTCCCAGCCGTTGGATTTAGAATAGGTGTTTTAGGAGAGATCGTTCAAAAGGTTGGGAATGTTTTGGCTTTCGACAAAGTTAGTCTGACCGAGTTAACCAATAAGTAGTTTTTGGATCCTGAGATGATCATGGACATTGAGAGACACAATTTTTAATCGTCTGATCTATCATACGAGCATGTTTCCTTGGAAGGGATGAGGATGAAGGAGAATGCCACATAAGTTTCCACGTCAACATGGAATGTAATAGGAAATGTTAGAAAGGGAAGGAGAATTAGTGAGTGCCATGTATAATTCATATGCAAGGCTTTGGAAATGAGATAATTATGATGGTCTCCCATAAGTTGTCAGAATGAGGTTGTCGAAGGGTTCAATTTGGCATATTTCCTCCAATGGGTGAGTCTAATAGAATGATCTTGACATGCTATCATACTTCGATCTTTAGAAAGGTAAAAAAGAAAGGAACACCCCTATTTCTGATGCTATGGGTCCAATAGTGTTTAGACTGCGGTTTTCAGAGGGATCCACATATGCAACCACTTGGAGTTTCCGATGGGAAGAGTCTGAGAAAGAGTTTTCAAAATTCTTGCATAGGTATAGCTATAGATTGGAAAGGATATCAATATAAATGATAATCCCAATTTTGAGATCAATGGTTTGGATCTAAATATTGTTACAACAATAATTTAGTAAATTTTTCTATGAAAATTTCAGATTGTAAAGGTCTTCACCTTGTAGGGCATTTTTGAGGGCCTAAACAACGTTTCTAGAAAATCAATTTTGTACAAATCAATGTATTCTCCTAGGTCATAGAGTTTATTTTTCTAAAATGATAGATCTTAGAGAGATCTTTCCAACAAGATAAATTGTTCGCCAAATTGAGCTTGTATGAGGGAGTTACAACCAAAATGGTCATGGGTAGATTTTAGTACCAGATTTCTTTTAGAGGGAATAATGGCTAGCTCAAGAAGTAGTTTGGGGCATAGGAGAAGTATATGGAAATATCATGGACTATAGAAGTTAGCCACAGAGCGAGATTTGAGTTCTGGGTATCCAAAAATGTATTGGGAGAGAAAGAGGACACATGTAGCATGCAAGGCTAAAAAGGGGAAAATGGTCAAAACTTCTAAAGACCATAGCATTCTGCCTGGAAATAAAAATTGGGAAAATGAATAGTCAATGAAAAGGTATTAAGGACGAGAATCCATATATTAAACTAGAAAATTATTTTGAGCAATTTTTTTTACATTCAACTCAAAATAAGATGATCGGTGGAATTAAATTGCAGAAACATTTATGCATTCTTTTCCAAAATTGCATATGCATTTATTTTTGTCGAACACAATTTTTTTTTCATGCACATTTTATATAGAGTTTAGAGGTTCAAGAAGGAATTTTTTTTTCCTATATGAGAGCCACAAAAATGGAAGATTCCCAAGGGTCCTACAGTCATGAAGATGAATTCTGAGGTTTGCATGTCAGCATGGGAAGTGCTCAGAAATAGTCTAATGGAAGAAGAGGTAGGAAGGAGCCTATAACTATGAGAAGAATGCATAGATAAGTGTAGAGATATAGATATGATAATGTAAGGATAATGAAGGCTCAAGAAGAGATACTTCAAAGTTTGAACATGTTGCATAAGCAAGTCAATAATACACTAGGAGAGATCATGCTAGTTCAGGGCCATGGGGAAGCCCAAGTGTGTCCCATATCAGGAGGCAGATGAGAAGGCCCAAGGGAGACATCTTGCAAGGTGAACTAAGGAATATCAAGACACAAAATTTCAATGGTGAGCATAGGAAGGGAGAAGAGACCGAGGCCTGGTTGTTGGAAATGAAGAAATATTTCAAGTTGCATGATTAGCTCTCCAGGAGAGAAACAAGAATTACAACCTACCACTTGCAGGGAAAATTGGCCATGTGGTGGATCAACTTAAGAAAGACAAGCATATTGATGATAAGAGGGTCTCATGGAGGCAATTCAAAGTATATTTCCAAGATAAATATTTGTTTGAGCATTACTATGAGAGGAAGATGAAAGAATTATTTGAACTCAAGTTGGGAAGCATGAAAATGGATGAGTATGAGAAGATGTTCTTTGAGTTGATGAAGTATCTTGAGTTCATAAAGTATGAGAAGTTCAAAATTGAAATGTTTCTTAGTGGTTTACCCTCCTTCTATAGTGACCAGATATAGTATGATAACCCCAAGAATTTGGAGGATACCATAAGGAGAGAAAACGAGAGGGAGGATAATCTTTCAAAATACTTGGAATGATCATATGAAAGGAAAGAGGAAGCAAAGGAAGAAAGGTTTTAAGCCACCCTTTTTCAAGAAAAAATCTCCAGCAAATCAATAAGGCCAGTGAACCCAAAATGAACATAAGACAACATGTTATTTTGGAAAAGGCCAAGGTAGCAACCTGCACAATGTTGGGGATGTGAGGGGAGTCACTTGTATAGGGTCTACCCTCACAAAGGAAAAAGAATGAGAAATTTCCACAACATTTAGGAGGATGAAACAGTGGAATATTTGGGAGGAAGCATGACAAGTATTTATGCATCCTTGGTGTTAGCACATAGAATTGTAGGGGCTCAAAAACACTTTGGTTTTGTTTTTTGAGTCATTGGGTTTTATAAGTGTTAGGTTTTGGGTATTTTTGTTGGCATAACTCAAATTTTGATTTGTGTAAGCAAAATTATTATTTAGATTTGTTTTAGAGTCTTTATGTCATAAGATTAGTCATAATGACAAGGTTAATGGTCCTTATGAGTCACACTCTTGATCTTAAAATCATCACCATGACATGTCCTACCTCCAAGTTGTACACAGGTTTTCCTTTGTCACTTTTGAACCATTTAGATGTCAAGTCAAAAGTAAGATGTATATGTTTCCAACTCACCAGGAAAGTTCGTAGCATACTTATGAGTGCCTCATGCGCTCATATTTCATTATTGCAAATAAGAAACGTGTCAAGGGGAATTATTTGGTTTTCAGTGCCTTCATTTAATTAAATTTTCAAATATTATATCACAGAAGTTCTAACAGTTTCCTTGAAGTGCACTATTTGATTTTGAACTTGGCGCTGCAAACTGGCTGAAGAAGATCGTCGAGTTTGGATTCCTCTCAAATAGATCAACTAAGGTTCAAAAAGCACTAGCATCAAACCTAGGTGTATCAAGTTTTCCTTGAAGATCTCCATGTTGTTCAAAGGTTGAAAGAGGAGTTTATGCCACTCTATCTACTGGTGATGTGAACTATTCAAAATCTTTTGCCGCCAACCTTCAAATCCATTTCCATGGCACCCTAAATTATTATCACCAGTATAGACTCTTACCTTGGCCTCAATGCATCTTTTCCTTTGCAAGTAAGTCATATGTCCCACTGAACACCTCAGTGCTGGAAACTGGTTGCTTTGACTCTCCATCACTAGCGCACACTGTGAACTATGCGTTGTGAACCCTCTATTCCAAAATTGTTCAAAACCTCATTTTTGCATCATTTTGAAGTTTAGTCTTAAGAAATTGAATAATACCCTTATCAAACCTGAGGTGTATGGTAAATCGTTTGTAGAACCTAGCCTAAAATTGCATACATCATTGGCGTTGCAAATTGATATTAGTGCTGCTGAAACCTTGTTTTAGCAAAGAAGTATCACTTGTCTTCATTGTCTAAAGAGGCTATTGATAAGGAAAGGTTCGTGGCTAAGAGATTTTTTCCCCTTCATAGGAAGCTCAAGAATATCTATAGGCAGAACAAAACCCACCAAGATGAAATCAGAAAATTGAAGGTAGAGTTACAACCTTTCAAAGAAGAATTAGCAAGGAGAAACATAGACATGCTAGCCAAGGTGGCTACCAGAATGATCCAAAAAGGATCCAGAGAAGGCTTAGAACAACTCAGAACTCACATAGGCAAATCATAATGCTCAGAATGGCTCCAACAGACAGAGAAAGGGAAAACATTGAAAGTTCCCAAAACTTAGTGAGAAGGGCATGATCGCGAAGAGCGTCACAAGATTTCTAATGACGCAGACAACTAATTAAACAGAGTTACAGATTGAAGGATATTCATGGTCAAAGTTTGGTCAACCTAACCTAGTCAGTAGGGGATGAGTCAACATCGGTACTGCTGAGGTCAACATTTGTATGAATGATGTCAACGTTTATACAAAACACGTGGCAGGAGCAGGGAAGTGACACATGGCATGATGATGTGGCAACACTAGAGGCTACCACGTGTGACCTAGTTATTGTATTTTTTGACCAATTGGATCGTGCCACGTGGTAGTCTGTATAGTCCATATAACTGACGTGGTGTGATGACATGGCAGGGGGAAACATGGCCCAATGAGAGGCTGCCACATGGACCAATCAGGAGGTTCCACATGGTAGGCAGGAAATGCACAAGGACAACCCGTGAATGAATTTTGAAAACAAAAAAAATTGGTGGGCCCACCAAATATGGCGAACCACACCAACTATAGCAACAGTTGGAGAAACTTCTAGTGTAAATGCTAAATTTAGCAGGGGAGGACATATATATTATAAACCATATAACTAACAAACCCCAAAATGAGAGTCCTTGGGGCTTGACCCCGAAACCTTCACCTTAATACATCCGCCCCTAACCACTAGGCCACGAGTGCCACTTGCTTCATATCACCCAAGTTTATTATTAAAAGGTGAATCCTCCCAACCACAGAGGGAGGAGGTGTGGACTATACGACCTACAGGGCATGTTTTTCAAGGTAAAGTACAATCATTATTGTAGGTTGTAGAGGGCACAAAAATCAAGACAAAATTATTCTTGGGCCTGGTAGTGCCAGAGTCAAATTGAGGGATGGAGACAATGATTTTTGGGTAATTCGACGCCACAAATTTAGTGGTGCTGTCCGTTTTCTAATCTGAGCATTGTTTATGTCGTTTGATAGCAGAATGAGGTATACTTATGTATTTTGCCAAATTCTTTTGCTGAGTTATTGAAAGAACCTACCCATTTGAGAGTAGGACCTGGAGATGTAGTCCACTAGGGACAAAATCCGTTATCAAGTTTTTGTGTTCATATCTGATGCTTATGTCTCTTCATTTTTGAATTTTCCCTTCTTTAATGGTGCACTTTAATTTATGCTCATTTAATGCAGTTCTTTATAAGTCACGATGAAAAGATCCTGGATCATGTTGGTATAAGAGCAGTCATATTTGACTTAAATTGTTGAGTGTGAATTCTTATTAGGGCCAAGCATAAGCAGGTTGAAGGAAATCTTAAGAATTTCAATCCTGAAGTTGGCCATGCATCTCGAAGGAAGAAAATGGCAGAAGAGGACAAGCATGATGAATAGGAGAAAAAATTTCACATGGTATTTTATCGCATGTCAGAAATGGTCAAACGAATGTATGAAGATTATGAGAAGAGAATGAAGAAGAAAGGGAAGAAAAAAGAAGCACATGTAGACGATGATGCTTCGGTAAACCAAGGGGCTGGTGGAGATCCTCCTGAGCTTCCAACTTCACCTTCAAGTTATAGTTCTTCTTCCTCTGAGTATTCTCATCATTCTCATCGTTCTAGCCATAAAACCTCTTTTAAGAAACCATTATTAAA
>JZKD02S2121699.1:30931-46457 GCA_000966675.3 Picea glauca
AATGGGGATTAATCCAATAACAATAATAATAATAATGACATGATTAATCCGCAATGGGGATTTAATCCAATAATAATAAGAATGCTCTTCGCAGTTACATTATTTCAACATCTTTGTATAGGTGTCCTCCCCAAAGGGAGCAACATATCACCTATACAGAGAGAACTAACAACTTTAAACGTTCACGGTATAATGACCACCCTCACCATAGCTTGATTTTAAGAAGAGGTTGGTGCATCACTTTGCAGAGGACACCCACCACCAAGGTGATGGGCCCCCCAAGACTTGACTCTGACTCCTTAGAGTAAGAGGAATCCTTACTCCTTGACGAGACACCTGACTTGATGGGCCCCCCAAGACCTTATTATGATTCCTTAGAGTAAGATTAACCCTTACTCCTGACTTGATGGGGCCCCCAAGACTGCCCTCCTTGATGGGGCCCCGAAGACTGCCATATAAAACAAAACCCCTCCTTGATGGGGCCCCCAAGAGCTTGATGGGGCCCATTATGTAGCACCAAGACTAATCAAGCGATTCTGCCCTATGGAAAAGGTGGGGAGAAAACATGGTGGGGAGCAAACATGGTGAAAAGGCCAATGGTTCCCCATCTTGCTACCATCCCCTTGTATCTTGCTAGAATCCTGTATTGGTTTCCTTTTGTATCTTGCTACCATCCCCTTGTATCTTGCTAGCCTTCTTGTTGGTTTCCTATCTTGCATCTTGCTACCATCCTGTATATGGATATTGTAAGTTTAAAAACACGCTAGCATCATATATGTGGAAAAGTGAAAATCCCTCTGGGTGGCGGATGGGTAAGTAGATTGAAGCTTCCATTCTGTAGGCAGGATGTAGGATACCAGCCCTGGTGTTGGCATGCTAGGCACCTTCCGTTGCCTCACCCTGGGTCTAGTTTCAACCCCCTCTCTCACGTTGATAGAGCCTCTTCGTGCGACTCTAACCAGAGTAGAGGCCCGACTGATGGTATTATTTTATTTCCCGGTAGGACTGTTGAGGGACTGCTGAGGAAACATAACTAGGGAGATAGCTTAGGGCTCCTAAGGGACTGTTGAGTGAGCCCTAGCATTCTTCCATCTAGTTGGAACCAAGCCCAGGTGATGGCGTGCTAAGTTTATAAACACCACATGTGGTCTCCCAGAGGCATCACAACCCGTACCAAATTTACAACCCTAATGAGGGCCCACCTTGACTGGTTGTTCCAGAGCAAGCCATAAGGCCTCCGAAGTGAGGCCTTGTTTAAAGGTGTGGCGTAATATTTTTCGCACTCATTGCCTTACATGCTCATTATTGCTTAGCTCAATATTGCGCTGCATGGATGGATCGCAGACAATTATGACCAATTTCAATCCTGAGACGTCGACCAACCCAGGATCACCATGACTTGTTGGAATAGATGCACCAGAGGGACTAGGTGGCGGATGGGTAGGCAGATTGAAGCTTCCATGATGTAGGCAGGATGTAGGATACCAGCCCTGGTGTTGGCGTGCTAGGCACCCTTCCGTTGCCTTACCCTGGGGTCTAGTTTCAACCCCCTCTCTCACACTGATAGAGCCTCTTCGTGCAACTCTAACCAGAGTAGAGGCCCGACTGATGGTATTATTTTATTTCCCGGTAGGACTGTTGAGGGACTGCTGAGGGAACATAGCTAGGGAGATAGCTTAGGGATCCTGAGGGACTGCTGAGTGAGCCCTAGCGTTCTTCCATCTAGTTGAAACCAAGCCCAGGTGATGGCGTGCTAAGTTTATAAACACCACATGTGGTCTCCCAGAGGCATCACAACCCGAACAAAATTTACAACCCTAATGAGGGCCCACCTTGATTGGTTGTTCCAGAGCAAGCCATAAGGCCTCCGAAGTGAGGCCCTGTTTAAAGGTGTGGCGTAATATTTTTCGCACTCGTTGCCTTACGTGCTCATTATTTCTTAGCTCAATATTGCGCTGCATGGATGGATCGCAGACACTTATGACCAATTTCAATCCTGAGACGTCGACCAACCCAGGATCACCATGTCATGTTGGAATAGACACACCAGAGGGACTGTTGAGGGACACCTAAAGGACCGTTGAGCACCTCCCATGGACGTACCCAGGGTGTACCATTTGCCACCTCTTAACGAGCCCTAGAACTCATTGTGGAGGGCTCTGGGATGTCCATCGAACATGCCAAATCTGCGTAGACACCTCGTTTCAGATGAGCCTGGAGTCTGTCAGGGCATCCATTGTTGAGGGCTTTGGGGGGCCGTGGAGGTTTGGGGCGGGCCTAGGCTTGATGGGGCTTGACGGTGTACCCTGAGGGCTGACCTCCTTGAGGTACCAGACATCGTTGAGGGGCACATGAGGTACACCTGACATTATGGGGCCCCCCATGAGATGAGGCTTGAGGGGCCCCATGAGATGTTGTTGGCTACTACTGTCTATTCCCTAAAGGGTCACATTTATTCCTTTGTACATTTATATAGAGCATGCATGAATTTATATAGCGTTAATCAGGGAATTACTTCAGGGGATCACAGTCATTTCACAGGTTCAAACTAGTAGGCCCTCTTCGTCTCTATACACTGCAACATGAGGCGACCATTCCTACCTTTGAACAGAAAGGACATAGCGCAACAGGGACTGATGATTACTAGGTGAAACCAGGAGAAACAGATGGAATATTCTTCATTCATCATGCAAGGACCCCAGGTTGGAACCGACTGATCCTATGAGTTGATAAGAATGATCCACCACCGAGGTTACATTAATAGAGGTTGGTACATTTATTAATACTGCCTATTCACTAAAGGGTCACACTTATTCCTTGCTACATTTATATAGAGCATGCATGAATTTATATAGCGTTAATCAGGGAATTACTTCAGGGGATCACGGTCATTTCTCGGGTTCAAACTAGTAGGCCCTCTTCATCTCTATACACTGCAACATGAGGCGACCATTCCTGCCTTTGAGCAGAAAGGACATAGCGCAACAGGGACTGATGATTACTAGGTGAAACCGGGAGGAACAGATGGAATATTCTGCATYCATCATGCAAGGACCCCAGGTTGGAACCGACTGATCCTATGAGTTGATAAGAATGCTCCACCACCGAGGTTACAATAATAGAGGTTGGTACATTTATTAATACTGCCTATTCCCTAAAGGGTCACACTTATTCCTTGCTACATTTATATAGAACATGCATGAATTTATATAGCGTTAATCAGGGAATTACTTCAGGGGATCACGGTCATTTCTCGGGTTCAAACTAGTAGGCCCTCTTCATCTCTATACACTGCAACATGAGGCGACCATTCCTGCCTTTGAGCAGAAAGGACATAGCGCAACAGGGACTGATGATTACTAGGTGAAACCGGGAGGAACAGATGGAATATTCTGCATCCATCATGCAAGGACCCCAGGTTGGAACCGACTGATCCTATGAGTTGATAAGAATGCTCCACCACCGAGGTTACAATAATAGAGGTTGGTACATTTATTAATACTGCCTATTCCCTAAAGGGTCACACTTATTCCTTGCTACATTTATATAGAACATGCATGAATTTATATAGCATTAATCAGGGAATTACTTCAGGGGATCACGGTCATTTCTCGGGTTCAAACTAGTAGGCCCTCTTCGTCTCTATACACTGCAAAAGGACATAGCGCAATGGGGACTTATGATTACTAGGTGAAACCGGCAGGAACAGATGGAATATTCTGCATTCATCATGCAAGGACCCCAGGTTGGAACCGATTGATCCTATGAGTTGATAAGAATGCTCCACCACCAAGGTTACTCCCACTTTCGGACCTTGTAGTACCTATCACTTTACTTACTATTGATCTAGCTATTGACTTGGAATAACTACAAACAACGGAAGGGAGACACCGCAGAGGACACAGATGTCGAATTCTCTATCTCTACGGCCCCTTATTACTTTTGATACTATGGGCTATCAATGATGTTAATTCTTTAATTGACTGCCTGGGATTTTATGTAGTAGTTTAGTTATGGACAATGATGGTATAGCAAAGCCTTACTCCTTATTCGTATGCTAAATGCCAACTCATTGTTGAAGTGCCTGATCTCTATATTCTTCTTGGGAGCGCTTAGTCCCCCTCCCCCAATGTTTGGTTGTTCCAGCATTAGCACAGACACCAAACACGAGAGAAGCAGGGACAGATCCAGTTCCAACACGTACTTCTAAACTCTTTTTTTGGGATCTGGGTTTGGTGTTCTAGGTTAGGTTACAATCCAAAAAAAGCGAGCTTATCCAGGCTTACCTAGGAAATCATGAGCGTCAAAACACGTTGGCATAAATAGATTTTCCCCTCAATCCAAACTAACCAGTCCTACCTGACTTACCACTAACCAGTCTTGAAGGTCCTACCTTCCAACCCTCATATACCTACATTACTTGAGCTAGCTCTATCTGACCTTCTGACTTGATGGTTTGAAGAAATCCAAGTTTGGGATTGGCCTTCTAACTTACTTATTGAGCTTGACAGTGACAATGGCATCATTCCCCAAACTACTTGCTTTCCTTAATACCGACTTAGACTCTGTTCCACCACCGTTCATGACATCCTTGGAATATAGATATATGGATATGTCTCCATCTGAGTGAAGGGTTATACCCTATATTTCTTCCCATCAAAGAGCAAAGGGTTATCCCTTTCCCATAACGATAAGGTTATACCTTCTTGAAAGGTTTCACACCATAGCCAATAGGACCCAGTCGAGGGATGGATGGAGAGAGTGATGGATTGAGTTATGGCTTTCGCCTATTCTATGACAATCGTAATACTTCGTTAAGGCTCTAGGGTTACTATCGTAATACAACGTTAAGGCTCTAGGGTTACTATCGTAATACGACGCTAAGGCTCTAAGGTTGGCTATATTATACTTAGCAATGGCTCTTTTGTTTATGGAGAGAATTAGTTAAGTCTATTATCTTTAGTTCATTATTTTGTTACATATCATATTTGTTATTGATTATGCGTCCTATTCCTTCCTTGACGCTTTTAGAGGGGAGATAATTACTGTTAACACATTAGCATAAAAAATACCTCTAACTAAAGACTTAAAAGATATATAAAGTGGGGTGAAACTGTGCAAGTACCGAAGGAGCCCCCCTTTTTGTTCTTTGTCCATAGCATGGCCTCACACTACCTGTTCCAGTTTTCGTCCCCCTCTGCCTTGCTTTGCCTAGAGAATTTCTAGTAAGGGCGGGTAACAATAGACTTTATTTCTACCCCAACCCCTGTCTTTAACTGGTTTAAACTCTAAGCAAAGCAAGACGTAGGTTCCATCAGCCATATAACAGTTAGTCTAGGTAAGTATAACGCCCCTTGCTGAGAGTGAAAAATGATAGCCCTTGTGAGAGACCCACGTGTCCTATCTCCAGGTTGGGTTTAACGCCTAGTGGAGAGTCGCGTTCGGTACACG
This sequence comes from Picea glauca, assembly GCA_000966675.3. Classification (NCBI taxonomy): domain Eukaryota; kingdom Viridiplantae; phylum Streptophyta; class Pinopsida; order Pinales; family Pinaceae; genus Picea; species Picea glauca. The sequence continues at coordinate 36,383 of JZKD02S2121699.1, forward strand.
CTTCTTAATAACGTGAATATGTTTTTTTCTCAAATTATGTTCTTTTTGGCATATAGATCTCCCGAAAGTCCATATATATATCACAGAGAACCTTATAGGAGTTCGATCTTTCCTTGAGTCATGTGTTACTTAGTTGCCTTCTTGCCTGAAGTAACTGCCTACTTGCCCGAACTAACTGCCCGCTAAGGTGCCCAGTCAGTTTTTCCTTGCCTTTGTGGTACCCGCTGAGTAGCGATCAAGCGATGACTGGAATAAGAAATCTATCCTATGAAGTGAGGACCTTTGAAGTGAGGACGAGGTTAGTAACTTATAGGAACTAGGAGGATGAGGTAAGGTGTTCCTTGCCATAGAAGTGACAAGTCATAAGGCAAGAGTAGAAACCTTGTGGTAAGAACTGGTACAACCTTTCTTATTGGTACAACCTGTCAGTCTAGGCAGTACAACCTGGTAGGAACTGGTACAATCTTACTATTAAAGGTGGTACAACAAAATAATGGATAGAGAGATGGATAAAGATAATGAATGGACAACTGGATTATCTAGGTAAGGGACCACAGCCTAGCGTTCCATTACTTGCCTTCCATAGCGTTCTATTCGTGTTCATGCATTTCTCTTTTGATTGGAGGAAAGAATGAATAGTGAATCTGGGTAGAAAGACATTTTTAGTGCATTTATAGTTTTTATTACCTTACCGGTAAGGTTTTTATTACCAGTAAGGTAAGGATATTGGAAATCTCTAGCGCTCTAGTAAACCCTATTATATATGATTCATTACCATTTTATAATGAGTAGTTTGAGGAAAGCGTTAGCGTTAGTAGCTTGGTTTTGTACCTTGGTTCCGTAACTAGGGTCGTTTGCCAAGGAAAGAAAGCCTCAGAGATAAAGGAGGCATTATCCATTATCTACAAGTGTATTCACCTATTCTTTTTGGGGTTGTTATCCATAAAACCATTATATACGAGTTAATGAATGAGCGGTAACTAAAGGTTATCCCTTTCCTAAACGAAGTGAGGGTAAGGAAATGAAAGACTCTTGTATTGGAAAGATACAGTGGCAGTGATATCTTGAGAGAAGACAGTAATAATGTTCCATTGTTGGGTTAAGAAAAGGATGTAGCACCGCAGTTCCTCCTACCCTCTCATCATGATCTCATATAACTTTGATTTCTCATTATCCCCCCTACTCGTTGATCCTATTTTCTTTTCCTCCGACTCTTATTCCTCCCTTTCCTTACCAGCCCTCTCCGATCGTATTCCCCCTTACTCCTCATCCAGTCCTTTCATATCGTCCTTATTCTTCTTCCCGGCGAGACTCGCTTGCTTACTTGCCTATCCACATTATTGCTCCCATTTTGTTGATCATGATTTCGCCTTATCTTGATAAATTTTACCATGACCTTGATACGGCATGATGAGTTCCGATAGGACTAGGGATGCGCTCGATGCTCGTGCTGTGAGTTCAGATTCTGGTGATTAGTTGTGTTTCCCTTTCTTCATGCTGGTTACTTCCATATGCGGGTGCTTCCCGTCTCGAGCAGATGGAACCTGATCCGATTTTTATTCCGCCACTTTACCCAGATCCACCAGTTCCTACTATCTTCGTCGGATTTTCTACCTTCTATGCTATAGTTTCTTAAGGGCTACTATCTACGTCTATCTACGCACTAATAGATGCGTAATCAACAGGGTAGGTCTTCCCTGCCTTATTAGAGCTATTTAATTTACTGCTACCCATCCCCCATCCAAATACCCATCTAGTAGGCGCCAAAACCAATGGAAACCCGGAGCGTAGGGGAGGATATTGGTCATTACTGAGTCAAAAATCTCCGTTATGAATCGAACCGTGACAGTGGTTATGAAAGTGAAAGCAACAGTTTGATTCTCAGTTGCGGATCCAATCCCCCCACAAGGAGTTTACCCATCAAAGAAGGCAGAGCCAGTGGACCTTGTTTACCTAGAAATAGCACCAGTCTTAGCAGCAGTCGAACCTGTATAACCACCAATACCAAAAGCATACCCTGTGGTTCAAGTTCCATTCGTAACTGATCCAGAACCAGTTGATTTTGATGCGTAAAATTGGATATGTACCTTAAACTCTTGCTTCGACCTTTGACTCTGCCCCCAATGTTGTTGCCTTGGATGCTAGATCTACTGAAATGGGTGTAGGGTCAACAGCAGGCTTTCAATCCAGAAAGTCTGTTGGGCGATCAGGTGGTGAGGACGCGAACTCAAATGCTACTTCCTCTCTTGCTGCGGGCTAAAGAATTGTCAAGGATGTTGGTCGAGATAGTGACTTTGGAACTTAGTAAATGGAATCACGAGCAACCGGCTCAGGAACTGCTGGTGAAATGGCCAGAATAATAAGCAAGATAAGGATAGCAGTCTTTACCAGTAATTGAGATAAAAAAAAACTGAACACAATGTAGAAGAGAGACCAGACTAAACACAGTCTCTATCAATAAAATAAGAGCCCCAAAATCTACCTGAATGATGGGCACACTATCTACTTACATTTAATCATATGTCAAAGGAGGAGGATCTAATCTAGTGAAATTCCAATATACTAGGCCCCCAAACCTAGTATCATGGGTCAGATGATGGTGTCCATGAGGAAGAACATGGATTACATGTCTTGGAAATGATTCCAGAGGCATTGTCTCTTTAGAAAAGCTTCAAAGTCGTATCCCTTGTTGACATAGGGCTTGAAAGATTGACTCAAACCAAAAGGAGGTCATGAGAACTTAACCCCCAAGTAAAAGTACACTGTGGTGATCTCAATCTCCTCTACCCATAAAAGGAATTGACAGTCCAAGAGGATTTTCCAAAACCCACGGAAGATCATAATCTTGGGTTTACCCAGGTTAACCGTCACCTGATGAAGATCATAGAAGTGTGATAAGCCATTGAGTTGTCTTTGCAAACCTTCCGACGAGGAGGCCAAGAGGATCACATAATTAGCAAAGAGAAGAATGGAGATCAAGACATGATGAATAAGGCACCCATCACCATCCTGGATATGCTCATTGAGGAAGGACTCAAGCTCATCAATGTAGATCCCAAATAAGGCAGGGGAGAGAGGGCACCCCTACTTGTGCCCAATATTACTCCTTAGAAAATATAACACCCATTGGGCTATGTGGAAATGGCCAAGGACGTACCCATAGAGATTCATGATAGCGGTGATAAGGGTCTCTGAAATGCCAACGTCTCTAAGCCTCTAGATGTTAAGCCCCTGGCCATAACCCTCATTCATTTTCATGACATTAAATCTAGTTATGTTTTCTTCTTCTTATTTATTTCTATCCCTCTTTGTTTCCTATATATACATCAATGAAACTCATTTGAAGGATCACCTTATCTTGTGCATACAATATATTGTAACAAGAGGTTGCCCCCTCAAAGAGGTTTCTCATTCATTCACTCTTTTGTTTGATTTAGTCATGGAAATACTGATTTGGTTCTTTTTAAAACTTATTTGGCTATTTGGTCCATAACATTTAGTATCAGAATGAACTATCTTTGGGTTGGCACCTTCAAATGCTCCATCGTACCAGTTTCTCTCTCACTTTTCTTTATAATATTGGAGTTGTCAGGTGGCATCTTCGTGCTACGTGCCCTTCCATTGTATAAAGACTTCCTGGATAAGGCATTGGCACAATTGACACTCTTTTTTGTCCGGCACTACCTTTTGCTATAACCAGATGGAACCTTATACATCAAGTTCATAGAGGAAGGTCTAAACACAACAATTCGTCCCAACCACTTTATTCAAACAAGACACATGAAATACAGTGTAGATCTTGGAGTGTGCTGGGAGAGCCAACTGGTAGATAACTTGTCCAATGCGCTGTAGGATTTGATAGGGGCCATAGAACTTCGACGCTAGCTTTTGGTTGCCCTTTTCCTTGATAGATTTTTGCTTATAGGATTGGAGATGCAAAAACACTTGATCCCCTTCTTTCTTAAAAGTAGTGCTCTGAGCGCTATTGACCTGCCTGTTGCTTCATTTTGTTTTTAGTTAAGACCAAATGGTCCTTAAGTGTATGGAGAATGTAAGCTTTGGTTGTAAGATTGGCATTCACTTCTTGAACCTTGGATGTGCCTGGTAAGTACGAGACTATAGATGGGGGTTTTTTCCCATAAAAACCCTTATAAGGTTACATTTTTGGTAACGCCATGATAGGTAGTATTGTACCAATATTTCGCAAGGGGGAGCCACAATTGTTGGATCGAATACCTCAGCAACAAGAGAAGGAAGGAAGAAGGAAGACTGAAGAAAGAAAGGAAAGAAGAAGACTGACAAGAAGGATTCGGAGGGAAAGGAAGAATAAAAGAAAGGATTTCTAGTTTTGAAAAAGAAAGGAAGGAGAGGCCTACCCACATGTTTCAATATCGGATATGCACCATTCCCCACTTGGAAATGCTTAGAACTGCGTGCGACAAACTGCGATGGTTTTATAGAAAGGAAAATAGTGTTTCTGCCTCAATAACTGCGATGGTAAAACACAGTTTTTTCATAACATAAACTTCCTTACTGCCCGCAATGCAGAATCATATCAAGAGTAACTGAACTAAAGGAAAGGTCGCCCTACACCAAGGAACAGGCTTCAAGCTTCAAGCTTAGAAGAAATCAATATTGGTGTCCTACCCTAAAGAAGTTGCCCCACATTGCAAGGAAAGCTTAGAATGCCTTGGGATGCCTTGGGACGCGGGCTTCGAGCTTAGCTTAAAGAAAGTTTGGTGCCCTAACCTAAAGGAAGTACTACCTACCAAAAGAAGCATTGTGAGTTCGCCTACCAAACTTCGTCGCATGAAACCATTACTCTTCTTGCCTGGCTTGACTCTATCATTAGCCTACCTTTTCCAAGACCAAGCCACACCAGAGCCTCTCCATTGGCCTAAAAAGATTAATTGGACTGAAAAGACTATTCATACGTGGGGGTGAAAATCCAACCTTACCTTATCGATCAAGGGGTCATTCTAATAGTTACCTCATAAATAAGGGAGTCGTGTGTTCCTGGCTAACCCGGGTGTGGTCTGCATAGATTGATTGTTACTGGTTGGCTTAACGCTTAGAGGCACGAACACTCAGAGGCTGGATTTACATGGTAACGCGTGAAACTCTCAGTGACTAGCCCTATTATTAATGTTAACGCTCTCCTTCGTAAGGCCATTCTAGCTAGTTGCTCTAGAACTCCCCCATCAGCAATAATAAAGAACCTTAACTCTTGTAATTAGATTGGGGAAGTTCACAGGCATATAGGGGGATCAGTTAGGAATATACCCTTTGTTACTGTCATTGGGGTGTGGGGCAATTTAAGGACATTGATAAGGGGGAATAGATGGGGAAGAGATCTTAATCAATACTATGTGAGTGGGGCAGTTCTGAAGTCACTTTGGAGGGAAGGTTACTTTAGTATGAGGCTAGTCCAGTAACCACCAATATCCTTCCTCTAGTGTAGTGGGTTTTGCACCTCAATCCAAGACTGATGGTCATTATCCTGCCTTCTCTCCTTACATTCACTAGTGACACTGAATCCAAACCTTTGGTCACCACTTAGATAGTTTATTAGTGATCCTTGTAACAACACACTAAATCTGAACTTTTGGCCACCCTCCCGATCCCCCAGATCACGAGGGTGGGGCAGTAGGAGATATTGTCCTTCGATCCCTTCTGTAGCTCTTGGTTCCTAATATTTTGGGCTTGCTGATATTCTCTATGGAAGTAAATGGGAAGAAGGCGCAACCCTACCTCCATTCTTTGATGGTCCATCTCTAAGGGTTTGCCTTACGTATTACAGTACGCTTGTCTTACAAAGTTAGGGAACATTTGCCTTACGGAACGCTTGCCTTACGTATGTGCCTTTCCTTATGACTTGCCTTTAGTATTTAATACCTCTTTTCCCCTCCTAAATCCGATAGTTCGATATTAGAGGGAAATCTTACAAAGTTAGGGAACATTTGCCTTACGGTACGCTTGCCTTACGTATGTTCCTTTCCTTATGACTTGCCTTTAGTATTTAATACCTCTTTTCCCCTCCTAAATCCGATATTTCGATATTAGAGGGCAAGGAAATAAGAAAGACTTTGAGTTATGCCGGTGACCCCAACCCTCTTGTCCATCTATTATGTATTCCCCAACCCTATAAAAGAGAGGAGATTTGTAGCTCTTTATTTCTTTGGGGAAGTATGCCACCAGAACACAAATGCCACCTCCTCTTGTCCATCTCTTAAGTATTCCCCGACCCTATAAAAAAGGCCTTCCAACCTTTTATTGCTCTTGGGTCTGAGCTTGCCTTCTCTTCTCTATTGACAACCATGACTTTTGTGCTACACTTTAGCTCCTCGAGGACTAAGAGATCTGGTTGCATCCCTCATTCCAGTTAAGGTACGGACTGGGTGACCCATAATGGGCACCCCCCAGTCCTAATTCCTTCGGTCCCTTCTTAAGCATTTGGTTTCGGGAAGGAATCTATTTTCTTTCTGGACATGAATGGGAAGACCTTCATACATGAAGACCTTCAGCCTGAAAAACCTACACTTAGGGCTAGGCCGCTCGCTCTTGGGTTACCTGTAAGGGGGAGCAGCTCAACAAAATCCAACCCAGACAATCCCAACCAAGCACTATAGTATTTATCCAATCTATGATCCAGTCTATGAACCAGTCTATGTACCAATCTATAGGGTCGGGTCGCTCACTACTACCCCTAAGGGGGTAGCATCTCAACAGAATCCGGCCCGGACAATCCATAGGAAGGATAGATTGATTGGACTGGAAAGGAAGGTCAGTATAAAGAAAGGTCAGTGGAATCCATTACCTTGTTGTCTCCTTCACTTTAATCCATTACCTTGTTGTTGTTCATTCTTATCTGCTAACTTGGATGGCACCGCTACCTTGAGATCGGTTGTGAGAATATGTCTCCTTCACTTGCTAGATAAATAGATTGTCATTGTTGTCATCCATCTCGTCATATTGGCTGTCGTCCGTCCCATCAAGAATAAGTTATAGGTGAAAGTTAAGAGGAAGGCTATATAGTAGATAAAATTTATGGCTCCTTATAGGCTATTAAGTATTGCCCTCAATCCCTATTGCTATGGCGAGTAAAAAGGGATGGCAGGCAGGGATGGTGAAATGGGATGGTGGAGAGAAATATGAGCCAAGATGAGCCAAGATGAGTTATAAAAATGAGGAAAGTAACGTGAGAATGTATCAAAATTTTGTTCATTCTTATCTGCCTCCTTGGGTTGGGAATAAGATTGTAATTGTCATTGCTTTAGGGCTTCTTAGGGAAGATATTGAATTGAAAGGTCATGGTATTCGCTAAGCTACAGGAGAATAACATTCTTCCTTCCCATTTAGTTCCAATTCTAATGTCTCAAATAATGTCTCAAATGGATCTATTTTTCTGTTCAAACCCACCCTAGATAAATAGATGGCCCCCGCATCATTTCATTATGTTATCCCAAAGGATGGCTCACCCGACAACGGAGGGTGAGGAAGGCAAAGCAGAGAGGGTTTTGAATCATAAAGCCCAAAGGTAAGGCGGTGAGTAAGATATTGTTCAAACCATATCCTCACAGATCAAAGAAGACGCAGGTCAAGTCCGATTCCAAAGGTAAGGCCCGAATAACCGTTCAAACCACCATTCGAATCATCGAGAGGACGAGAATAAAGGTGAAAGAGCGTTGATAATTTCTTAGGGGGGAAGAGGTGAATTTGACCTTCCATCCCTTCTATCCGATTCTTCTGTTTCATCGAGTTACCGACTACTTAGAACCGGGCCAATTAGAGAATAAGGGAATAGAAAAGAGACAAGAACTCATCGCCCTCTAACCAGGAAACCTGTTGGGTTGGTGGTGAGTGCATGTTGATAACACACTATAAGCCGAACACTTTTTGACTTGAGTATTTTTCCTTCTTCAATCCTTGATCATTATAGACCCTTTATCTAAGATCTATACGAATCATATCAAACAAGATTAGTTGTGCATCGATCAATGATAAAGAGTAGATAACATCCTAAGCTCTTAGATAGTACAAGACCACTTCTAATCTTAGGTTTTGATATTGATCAATGATCAGGAGGCCTGCCTTCTAAGTGAGTCAAAGTCTTGATGTTCTTTCCTCTAACCGGTGTGTATGTGTAGTTGGTTTGAGGAGGGTTAATCTAAGAGAGATCAACCTTTTTCAATCAGCTCTATCATAAAGGTGGTGGTTTAAGGAGAGGTATTAGAGCACATATACAGAATAAAGAGGGTTTATCAATCAAATGTCTTCATCAGAGCGGTGTGGTGTTAATAGTTGGGTGAGTTATCAAAGCTCTATTTCACTTCTTTAAGATCAATCTCTCAATCACACCTGTATATCAATCATCATAGTAGTAGAAAAAGAATACGACTAACAACCATGATCTAAGATCGGTGTTCAAGCAAGTTTCAAGGTTATTGATGTTCTTTAGTGCCATGTGCTTGATCTCTTCACTCAACCTCTATCTTGTTTTCTTGCTTGCTCTTTGATAATTTATTTATCAGATCTTGTTGATCAACTTGAGTTCTTCAACATCCTCTTCTAACCCTTAAGATGATAAGAGATATCAACTACCGAAAACAATCTTTGGTGCTAAGCTGAGAGCACTAGAATAGTTAGTTGATTTTATCTACTAGAATCTCTCTCCTCTTCAACCTCTCTTCTAATAATCTTAAAGACCAATGCTGATAATAATACCTTTTATGAGTTTACTTTCAAACTTCACTTTATGGCGTCAGCCTTACAAAAGGATTTGAGGGGCCAGCCAAGGAAGTAAAAAGAATAGGCATAGGGATAACTCAGGCAGGAAAGCATTTTCAAAGTAGCTCTGAATGTACGAAGTAGAACCTTTCTTTAAGTAATTACCTGTATGATTTCGGTCACTAGCCAGGCCCCAAGCAGATATATAAGGAAAGAAGGCTACTTTGGTTATAGAATAGTTTGGGAAATTCACTATTAAAGAACTGGAAATAGGATTCTCTTTTCTCTTTGTGTCCTAAGATCATAAAACATAAAATCACATGATTAATATAATATATAGTGGTTGGGCCGCATTAGATAGCTATCTCACACTACCTGATTGGAAGTTCTTTACACCATATATATTGATGGTGAGAGGCTAATCCCGAAATGGAATATATTGGTAAGGGAAGGGGAGGATGATCGGCAATGAAGTACCCAAACAAGAGAGCGAGCCTGTAGATAATTCAATGAGTCGAGTACAAAGCCTAGGGTGGAGCAGCAACGTAGAAATAGAAATAGATCCGTTTGGGAGGTTTTCAAACCCAACATAACCCCGAAATACTTATTGGAGAGAAGATCCAATTCATTTAGATAATGTGTAGTGGCCATATATATTCGCACCTTGGTTTCGACATATATATAAGAGAGCCACCTGTTTGTACTTTACAATAACCCCTTCCAAAAGCCTACCATACCATATTTGAAAGGAAAGCCTGTTTGTACTTGACAATAGCACGCACCATGGAAGGGAAGGAATAGTTGGTTCCCGTTCCCACAGTACTTGGATTAATATGTTCCTGAGGAAGGGTTGGCTTAGGCTGTTCTGTGATTGGGTGAGCCTGTAGCATGCTTATCCTGTTCCAGGTTCCGGCTTTGGTAGGATTAAGGTGATTGTTTTGTTCAAGGGATTGCACCGGTTTTACCGGGTTCCATTTTGACTTGTAATTACCATCCATCCCAGTACTGGTTGTTGTTAAAATGATGTAACTACAAAGTGTATTCTTATTATTATTTGATATAGTATTCATTGGATCAATCCCCATTGTGGATTGATCATGTCGGCGATTGTATAAGGACCAAATCCCCTTTTGTGGATTGGTCATAATGTAATTGTAAAAGGCAAAAAAAGAAGTCATCCCCAGAATGTATCAAGAGGCCCCGAAATATAATAAAGGTGGTTATAACCACCCAGTTTGAGAAGTCGACCCTGCCAGTGAAGAGACACTTCACACGTGCCAGTCTTGTATAAATAAGGAGACTAGCGCCTCACTTAGATACACCTCACTTGCTCATTGAGAGACAAGTT
>JZKD02S2121710.1:6275-39490 GCA_000966675.3 Picea glauca
GAGAGAGAGAGAGAGAGAGAGAGAGAGAGAGAGAGAGAGAGAGAGAAAGAGAGAGAGAGAGAGAGTTGTGTCAAAGAGGAGAACAAATGAAGATACGCTGACAAAGAGGCGTGACGTTAGGATTAGGGTATCTACTGAAGATACCAAAAGTAGTGGTAGTATTGGAAGATAATACTAAGTCTGACCCCCTTGGTTGTTGCTATAGGTCACAACTTTAGAGGAAAATGAGGCACATAGGTAGGAGAGGATGATGAAGGTCCCCGAAGAGAAGGGGGAGAGGAGTTAGCAATAATGGATGGTCTTGCATGATTGCAAGTAGGAAACTCTCTGTGTTCCCTCACAAGAAATGATGGAAGAAGATGGAGGTACCTCCCCTTTGAACCACCCCTTGTGCATTTGTAACCAAGAATAAAGAACAACATACAACGTGATGAGAGGAGTATAGGAAGGAGTAGGATAATAAATGAGAGAAGATACGACTGAAGAGGAAGACAAAGTCAACGATACTTCACAAGGGATATTATCAGTACCGAGATCCCCATCATCGAGTAGACAATCAAGAGAACACAATCCTAGAGCATGGATGGTGAATTAGGATACAACTCTGAGGCTACCCATGTTATATGGGATGGGTAAGGAATATGGAAAGAAACATTTGTTTTATGTGTGAGGAGATATGGCATGTGAAGAGGATCATAGACAAAGCATAAAAGATTGCACAACTGGATACCACTCTCAGGGACAGAGCCCTGACATGGTACATGAAGTACAAGGAAATTGTTCCAGTGGAACAGATGAGGTCCCTAGTAGAGATTGAGAGATATTTGCACCTTAAGGATTTTTAGAAGCCTAAGTTAGAATATCAATTCATTATAGAGATTAAGGAAATCAAGCAACAACTAGGAGATATTGTATGGGATTATGACCAACGGTTCAAGATCTTGTTGGATAGGTTGATGTTCCAGATCTAGGACGTGAAACACATAGAAGGTTCATTGCAGGGTTGCTTCCCCATATCTGAGTCCCACTCACCCAACATAAGGTGGCTACTTAGGAATAGGTGATGGAAATTGTGATGCACTTGGAGGCTACCCTAGGTGGTGGAGAAACATTTGCAGGATTGGCACAGGTCCAATCCTAGTTTGCAAACTTGACAATGTAGTTGCAAGATATGGTGAAGGAAAAGGTGGTGTGTGAGCATGTATGGTGTGCTACATGTCGATCAAAGGGTCACAACAGGGACAAATTTCCTACGTTGGGAAATTATCTGGCGATAGGTGCACCAAATCCATTTCTGACTGGGGCTTAGACAAAATGGTGCGAGATTGGTAGAAAATGGGAACATATACCACCTTATTGGCCAACACTAGAGAAATATCAAAAGACTCACCATACTCCGTTTTATGAATTTTGCAAATCCATGGGGCATAATGTGAGAAATTGTCGATCACTTTAGTTGATGTATGACTACACCCATGATGTCTTCTGGGTTCATGAAGAGCAGAAGGGTGGTGATTGGGGAGGTGCCAAGAGAGGTAAATATCAAGGAGGTACCCGAGTTGGATATAGATGTGACTGAGAATGAGGATATGGAGGAAGACCCCCCACTTATTTTAACTATGGTAAGATGGGCCATGTGTTAAGATTTTGTATGAAACCACACACTCTCTGTGGTTATTGTTATGGTACCAAGCATGTCACAGAATATTGTCATGACTTAGCATGTCGCAGAGGATTGTCACGAATTATTAAAGAAGTGGGAAGAGAAGAAGACACATTGCAACATGGTGATGGAAGAACCGCACATGAATAAAAAGAAGGATGGGGAAGTTGAGATGAGGGTGATAACCTGAGGTGGAGAAAAGGCAGGAATGGACTTTGAGCATGGAGAAATCTCAGGCCAGAGAATGGAGGGGAAGATCAGAAAGGCATCATGATCTCCTCCTAAGTTTGAGGATGCACAACATAAGACATTTTTGCATGATGCACAAAGGGCCCTAGAGGAAGAAAGAGCATGAGAAGAGATACAGTGCGGGACATAAAGGTCGATAGAAGAAGCCTGGGTTCACGAGGAGGTACAACATTCAACATAGAAGTTGTTGGAAGAAGCCCGAGCCCATGAAGAATTGCAGCATGCCACACAAAGGTCTTTGGAGGAAACTCGTGTATGCGATGCTCGAGGAAATACAACACACGACACAAAGGTTGCTGGAAGAAGCTCGCAAAAAAGAATAATTACGACGAGCTGAACATGTTGCTTGAGGTTCTTTATGATGGATTATATTAATCCTTTAAATAGGTTTCATCACATTGAATACCATGAGTCATAAACTACCTACAATAAACCCATCATTGTATGAATCATTGTTAACTTAATTACTCTTTGACTGTATCAAGATTAACCTAACATTCCTCGCTTTAAACTTTACTTGGGATGAACACCTACCAACTTTAAATTTTATTAATTGAGTATTTGAAATACCACATGCCCCCTTAATTATGTCACCTAGGTTTATGTTTAGAATTTACATTGATGACTCACCTAAATACGGGTACACATGCCTAAATAGGTTTTACAACCATATGATCATTTACACGTGATTTATTTATGTTTTTCATCAACTGGAGTCCATATGATTCCACTAATTCTCTAAAACCTTGTGGCCATTCCAATGGGCCCAACCTTACCATTGCGCCACTCCTATCTCTTATAATGCCTCTCTTCACACATCTACAAAATCATGGCGGTTCTTATACAAAGGCCCATGGCCCCTAAAGACATTGATCACAATACCATTCTTTCATTCAATGAAGGAGATAAACATAAGACAAGATGAATTTGGCCCATACAATCTATGCCCTTAATTATGGAGAAATATTGTTGTTTACAATTGTTTGCACTTGTCATCTGAAATGCAATGTAAGCGACACTCTCGAGTGACAATACACCTCAACACTATATATTTCCTTATCCACTTAAATAATGGCCATAAGAGCATGAAATCCAAGCATAATAAATTCTAGATATGACACGCATTGGACTATGCACTCAACTCTATATCTAACCTACATCTTTATCAGTGCTACACAGATGTCAAGAAATCACAAACAACTCAACAAACACATTGTTCAATGATGCAACAAGATTTATGCTTTGTCAATTACTACTTGGATCTCCTATGCCTATCTTTCCTCTTCATGGCGGTTCGACTCTTTTCAGGTCACCACTCTTCACTTTGAACTAAGAGAAAAAGGGCAATCTACAAATCTATGGTTGCACTCCTTTCTCCACAATGGGTGATTTTAGTCTTTGTATGTATGTTTGCACTACTATAGGCATTAATTTAACCTCAATAAAATGAAGCATTGATCTCTATCTCAGTGGATGATAAATTAGAAAAGGTCTGCATCAAACCCCATTGTGATTTCTTATCATAGATCACTACATATAAAGATATTTGACAGATCACTATAGTACTATTATTCCTCAAATAAATTTGATTCTTATTCTTACATGAAGAGATCATTGTATACTATTCTTCCTTAAAGACGTGACTCACTTCAGTAGTCTAAAGATGAAGGGATCGATCTTCATTATTTCTTCAATATATAGACCAATTTACTCTCCATAAGTACAACACAAATAGCCAAGAATGCATTGCATCCTTTTCAGATCCCTTAGAAAGGATCAAAATTTTCTATTACACAACAATGCCATATACTCTCCTTCGAATGCCCATGAAAATATTAAGTGACTCTCATCATATCCAAGAAGAATCACATAGGGTTTCTCTCCACCATAACCAATCACAATAGGTGATCCACAAAGAAACTTCCCACACCGAAACTTTCAAGTAAGATGTCCAAACCTAGAAGATCAAAGCATCTAAACCATATATCTACATATGCTACTTCAATATCGACACAAAACACCCAAGCCACTCTTGTCAAAGACTCTAGGCTTACTGAGCTTTGGTACCATATGTAAAAATCCATCACATCGAGAGAAACAACATAAAAAAGAAGCACAAGACAAATACATGCATGGACAAGAGATTTTTATCTGAGAAACCCTTCACCGAAGAAACTAGGAACAACAATATATTTACTATTATCTTGTCTAATTTAGCCAAGCCAACCAAGGAAACAAATCACTTGAGGTGCTTTACAACGGAATATGTTAATCCTTCAAATAAGATTCATCACATCGAATACTATGCGATAATACCATTGGTTTTCCAATACCATGGGTCGTAAACTACATATAGTAAATCCATCATTATCTAAATCAATGTTAACTAAATTACTCTTTGACCATATCAAGATTAACAGAACAGATAATGCCAGCATCACAATAGGAAGATTTATTTAGAGAATCTAATCCAACATACCAGAAACATCATTGTTGCTAAATAAACATATTTTGGTATGCCTTTCTTAATCGATAAGAAATGATTTAAGCAAGACACAAACCAACTTGCTAAGCTATCCTAACAACAAAACAAACACCAACATCACTATTTGTTTGTCTCTTAAAGTATTACTAGCTAATGGAATAACAACAAAAGAAAACTATAACATAACAACAAGACAAAATAAACACCAACACATTAATATATGTTTATCTCTTAAAACATTAGGCACAACGAGTTACATAATTGTAATAACTACAACTTATAAATGTATTAAATAACGAACTATAATAATAACTCCAACGCAATCGTCAATTGTAGCATCATATAATAATGCAATAGAAGCAACATTGTAATTGAAAGTTGAACTCATGGGAGCATGGGCGTCTTGTATTCTGGCAAGTCGATTACATATAAATGAGCTTTTACTGCTTGGTGACTCCAAAATTACCATTGATTGGTTGAACGGACGCGCTGATTTCCATGTTGCGGACCTGATGAGCTGGAAGGAGAGAACTCGTGAAGCGACCCAACTGCTCAATCATATTACTTTCTCCCACATCTACAAAGAGGAAAACATGGAGGCTGATATTCTTTCAAAAAAAGCGTTAACTTTGCCTTCGGGACACATTCTCTTTACAAGATGGGAAGAAGGTAACGAGGGACCTTCCTCGAGGATCAATCTTTGAAAGACACTGGATTTGCGAGCTGCCCATCCATGGGACTGATTCTGGACATGATGGGACTAGTACTCCTTTTGTTTTGTGTAGAATGTTTGGTTCTTCGGCATAATGCTTGTATTTCCTCGTGTTAGACCTGTTATTACAGATTTGTACACTTTTATATCCTTTTGAATATAAAGCGTATTTTTTTCGTTGAAAAAAAAAGAAAATTGTGTATTAAATGTCAAGATTGTTTGACAAAGTATCAAAATGTTTTGAAGGAGCCCATTTCACGTAACCTCCTTACCTATTTAGTCCACAAAGTAATAACAAGTTATCATTAAGTTTTAACCTAGCTAGTGTTTTGACTTGGATGAGACTTTGGACTTGCTATGCTTTCTTAGGATATCGGGATATATGCAAGACAATATACTATATAGAGTTAGATTTGTGGTGGGTGGTCACTTACTTGTGGCAATAGTTCCCATTACCATATCCTTATACCACTATGCCCTCTTTCCACTACCTACTTTCTATACTTTTTAGGGAACAATGATGAGGAACTTATTTTGTTTACAATATTGTAAGTCATACAAAGAATACACAATTATTTGTTCAGGTTTCGTTCAGGCTTCACATGATGGCCAATTGGATCTGGTTCTTCATTTCCAATCCTTGGCTCTACTTGGGGAAACACCATCACTAATGACCAAGTCATCATCAGATCCATGCTGAACACATAGGGTGTTAAAAT
Source organism: Picea glauca (assembly GCA_000966675.3). Taxonomy (NCBI): domain Eukaryota; kingdom Viridiplantae; phylum Streptophyta; class Pinopsida; order Pinales; family Pinaceae; genus Picea; species Picea glauca. The sequence goes on from JZKD02S2121710.1 coordinate 12,104, forward strand.
AACAACAAAAATTTATAAAAATAGGAAAACCAACAAACTAATACCAACACAAAACATCAATTTCAAATGTATCCTCACCATCCCATCTCTTGATTTATCATCAAATAATCAATGTTCAATTAGCCAACATTTTATCTAGAAGGCATATCAACCACTGTATCAAATTCATACTCAAGATGGAAAAATACAACCTATAATATCAGTATGACAGAATCTATATGATTATAAATTAGGTCCAAATAACACTAGATGCATGACTTGCAAAAATTCATAACATTGATAACTTATGACCCTATATATTTTCCCTCCAATTCCTTTATTACATAAACTTTTACCAAAAATTCTTTATCATACTACAAAAGATGAGTAACACATAAGTCATAATGCCACCACATAAACAAAAACAAGAAATTAAATTTAAATCGACATCATATTGAGACAAATTGCATTGATAGAAACAAGGAATCAAATACATGTGCACATTTGTCATTGATGGATCCATTATGACATCATCAGGTATATCATGATCTTCATACTTGTAGTCGATGAGATGAAGGGGACTCTCTAGAATAACAATTTCAGTAGGATGATCATCTTTGAGATTGTCTTTAGCGATGAGAGAGGAAGATTGAAGCCTTGTTCAAAACCCACTTAGGGTAGTAAGGCTAACCTGGGTGATGTAGAGACAAATTGTTGTCCTAAACATAAATTGAAACAAACAAAATCCCATAACATTACTAAAAAAATGGTATATGTAATTTTTGTCAAGCTATCAAACTTCAAGTTCTTCCTCTAAGCATCTCAACTAGAGGATCATCAAAAAAGTTGTCAACATTAATATAAGAAAACCTAATGTGATAGGGTGTCTCTTGTAAGCATGTTTCCATAAATCCAAGTTCAAAAGTGATAATGTTGAGATATTAGGTATAATTTTGATTGTAAGTTAGTTATAATGTCGATTGACAACTATCTATAATGTTGGCTTAGTAGTTCCATATAAAAATTTAAACACAAGCAAAAACTACTTACATTAGCTTGTAGAGTTTCCTCAGTGCCCATGTGAGTACAAATTTTCTTATGTTTTTCCAAAACTTGTAAGACCACATAACACCTGTGTTCACTCCAAATGATGATAAAAAGATCCAAATATTACACATGCACACTTAACACCAAATCCAAAGTATATTTTCTTTATTTGTGGCTTCTCTAGGAGTCCTCTAGAGAAACCCATCACTTTTACTTATTTTTTTCTTCCCAACTTGTGGCTTGGCTAAGGGTCCTCCAGAAGAAGAAAATGCTTTAAACTAATATTTTTTTGTATTGATATGTGGATCCATTGGGGTTTCTCAATTAGAAGTGATCTGTATTGGATCATTATATAAGTTTTCATCTATCTTGGTACTTTTTGGGTGGAAAAATTGGAGGAATTGGCTTATACGACCCATTTTAGTGACAGGTCCTAGTTTGGAAAATTGAGGTCCAAAACCTTTCAGAGCTATTTTGAGGCATTAAATGACATTTTTTGGGGTTATAGGGTCTAAAAATTGTGCACACCCTCAATGTTGATCTACACACCGAGACCTTTCCAATAGTGCAAACACACCTCAATCATAGCTCTTATGTGAACGCTATGCCTCCCACAAGTTGACTTACCTTGTTGACCACCATGGTACGAGTGGATGCCACGTCCGCCCCCATTACTCACACATGTGGGGCTATCCATGTGTGGACTTTGGAGAATATTCTAGAAGGTCCAAACCTTATCACTAATTGATGGTTGACGATGCAAAATCCCTAACCCTAAACGACTATTGGGTTATGTTAAATATTGAGCTGCTAGGAGGAGAAGCGATTCCATTCTTTAGCATGGTATTTGTTCCATAGTTGAGAAGAGCTTCTAGGGTGGAATTTTGAAAGCATAATAGAGGAGGAAAAGATTATGTAGCATGATCCATACAAGCCACAATGTCAAATAACAACTCCATAGTGAGTGCCTTTTTCTTTGTATTTGCATTTCCATAATTGAAGAAAAGAGAGTAGAGCATACACCTCACCTTCTAGCTAGGTTTTCTCTCATATTGGGTTTCCCAGGATATATCTTGTGTTCATTTGTGTGTGGATGGTGCACTCTTTTTCTTTTCTTTCATTTTCGTATTTCAGTTATATCATAAATTCAAGCAAAGTTAGTAATTAATTAAATTGGGATCTAAGGAAAATTAGTTTGCTTAGTCTAAGTTTTCAGAATATTATAAGATCTATTGTGATGATATTTTCCAATGAAATATCAACAACAATTTATAGATCAAGAAGCCATCGATTTTTATTTTTTATTTTTTCCCAACCCACATGCAAATATTGTGAGTAATAGAAAAATCAAAACATGAAAAAATGACAAGTATTAATGTGGATTTGTTTTACCTTAGATAGAGATCCCCAAGTCCCATTGTCTACAAAAAATATCCACGAGTGCCTTTTAACCCATTTATGCACTCGCTTCTAAACTTGTTCTTGAATTTATTTGCCAAACTACTCTACTGATAGGATGCCGCAATGCCTAAGAGAACATAATAATTTTGAACCGGACGATAAACCATCTATTGACATCCATTATCATTTTCTTTCTTTTTTATGTCATGAAGAGAACGTTGTTTCCGAGAATGCTTAGGAACCCAGTTGGGCATGTTCTAGGCCCCATTTTTTCTCAACCTATTATCTAGGTGATCTTTGATGCTATGAGCTCTTAAATAGTGGACAATGAAGGTTGCCCATTTGTTTGTGTGGTATATCCATTGCTTAACTAGAGCAAGAAGTAATAAATAGTTTTGAGCAATGACTTATGAAGTAAAAAGTAGTTGCTAGCCACAAATTTTGTTCTATAACTCTTCCTTGCCATGATTTAGGTTGTTCTCTCCACATAAAAACATAGCATAAATGTTGGAATTGACATGAAAAACAAAAAGAAATACTGGATAATAACACAACATATAACACATGTTCCTACAATATGTTGAGAATGAAAAAAAATAATGACAAAATATATCTCGCTATAACATTAAGCATGATATACATTACATAAAATTATTTACATGTTTTTAGTGAAAAGCAAACCTATCTAACACATATTTAGCTATATAGTAAGCATGCANAAAAAAAAAAAACTACTTCAAGAGTATAACACTAGCATGGTTACATGAATTACATAAAAATAAAATATTTACATGTTTTCCATTAAAAAAAATTTACCCAACATATATTTTATTAAACCAACATATATTTTATGATAGGAATGCCATAACCTATTCAACAATGAGAATGCCATGCTTTATTTTTTTTAATAGGATTTCATATTAAAAACAAACTTAATATACCATTGTAACATGTATTATTTAAAAAAATAAAATATAAAATTATAGGTTTTCACTTAAACCCAAACACCCTCTCCACTCAATTATGGGTTTGAGATTTACATCTCAAAAACTATTTTGACGAAACTTAATTTGGGTGGAAGTGATCAAGAATTAAAAGCTTTTAGGGTTTTTTTAAAAAAAGATTTTCAAATATTTTATTTTTAAAAGAGAACTTTTTTTTTTTAATTTTTAAAAGAAAACAGTTTTTTATTTAAAAAAAAAAAGCTTACTGTTTTTAAGTTTTATTTTCCTTCAATTATTACTAGATTCTGTTAATGTAATTGTTAGTGAAATTACAAATTTACATTGCTTAAATATCATTTTTGAATGTATAAATCAATTCAGTACTCTCAAAAATCTCTGAGCATCCAGAATATGTAAACTCAATCATTGAAATCTGAAATTTTCTAAATTTCAAAAGGAATTTTGAACAAAACTTTTTGGAAAAAGTGTCAAGAGAATGGTAAAAACTTAGAATGTTTAGATCATGTCCAAACAGAAATCCAGTTGCATCTAAAATTTGCTTACATTTTATAAGACTAGCATGATATGAATCTTAGAGAAATATTAAGCTCCATGTAGTGAGTCAATCAATGATTGGCTCACTGCTTGGTACATCCTCTTAAATAATAAATAAATAATGTGTATCCAATGGATAAGATGCAGCAAGCTACATGATGCTTAATATTTCCCATTAGTCTTATATTATTATGTAGCTCAAAATGCATAGAATAAATTATTTGTATATTGGTTTTTTTTAACAAATTCTTTACAAGATTTTAAAAATTAATAGAAATATAAGTCTTCATAGTTAAAATTATACTATGAAATTGTTCCAATGAAATGGGCTAGAAATCCATCTATGTACATTATGGAGTTGTTCCAATGAAATGGGCCAGAAATCCATCTATCTGCATTATCAGAATTTTCGAAAATGTAAAATCGATGGTCAAAATCTATATTCCATCAAATTATGTAATTTTCATAACTAGATTCCATTAATTTTCATCTACCAGAAAAGAAAAAGACGTCTGTTAATTACCTAATTTTCATGACTAGATTCCATCAAATTACTTAGCAGAGAAGGACGTCTGTTAATTTTCGTGACTAGATTCCATCAAATTACCTACCAGAAAAGGACGTCTGTTACAGGAATAGACTACTCGATGTATTGCTTCAAACCTGCCAAGTTCTTACACTACCTGGGGACTGTCAGGAATCTCCAGTTCTGTCCCGACTATAATTAGAAGCAATTTGTCTGGCTGACAAACATCGCTACCAACAGTATAATTATATCTCAATTATCTTTCCTTTTTATTGAGAAGGCTCTGTCATTAACAGTCTTTCAACGTATGGACGTATTGTTTGTCTGATATACAACATTCAAGAGCTTCCGTTTCCATTCTTGAGTACTGTCACTTTTCTATGAAAAAGTTTGTCAGAAATAAATTGTAATAAAAACATTGAAACTGGACTTTCAAACAATACTATACAAATCTAGCCAGCTTAGTAGACATGGGTAGGTGATCATGTGAAGTAGCTTTGGGTCTTCACTCTCTCCCATTGTAGACAATTTATTGATAAAACATTTTAAACACAAGGTTTTTAGTTCCTTTCCTCTCAAACTTAAATTATGGATTAGACTTGTAGATGATACCTTTATTATCGAGCTTAATGGTTTAAAGAATTTGGATAAATTTGAAGATAAACTTAATAAACAATATAAGCACATCAAATTCACCATGGAGGTTAAAGAAAATGGAAACCTTCATTTTCTTGATACATCAACCACAAGGAAACCTAATGGGTATTTGGCACACCAAGTGTTTAGAAAAAACACTCACCCAAAACAATACTTTCATCCAACCCATCACAATTCACCATCCAATGCAAAATTTAGGGGTCCTCAACAATTTAGCAACAATGGCCATTAGGATCTTGGACAATGAACATTTGTAAAAATAGAAGCTCCACCTTCTTAAAGTCTTCAAGGAGAAGCGTTATAGGAGACACCAAGCTATCAAGGTTGTTCAAAATGCTCGTAAAGAGCCTTGCAATTCAAATTGGACCCATGATATCTCCTAATAGGATTGTAAAAGACACTTAATAAGATTGCCAAGGTACCGAAGAAGAAGAATATTGGGGAAGCATTCAAACCCTTAACTATGATAAGGAATTCCCTTAAGTTTGTTAAATATCCCACTAATCCCACACAACAAAAGGGTTTCTACATGGTTTCTTATTCCCGTGGGAAACCTTATATTGGTGAAACCAATCATTCCATCAAAATCATAATCAAAGATCATGTAGAGGATGTTAATTATAACCATGTTTGTTCTTATACTTTCACTTAACACTCAAACAAGACTAGGTATGCATTAATGATGTGAAGGTCTTAGCCAAAATTGGTCATTACTTTGTAAGGAAGTTTAAAAAAGCTATTGAGATTGAGAAGTATCTCAATAACATAAACATGGATGATGACTAGAAGATTAGCAAGATTTGGATTCCAATATTGTGTTAAGTAGGCGAGTCTTATTGTGAGTTTTTATTCCACTATAAGCTTTGTTGAATTAATAATTAAATATATAAAAATAAGTAAATTCATCTTATTAACAAATAGTGTTAAAATATATGAATTATGTCGACTTTTAAAAAAAAGTAATTAATGAACATATTAATAAAAATATATAAATTGATTTTCTTCTCACATATCATTCTTGATGATGGACCACATTGGCTTATTCCAAATTATAGAAATAATAAACAATTTACTAACCTCTATTGGGATTTTACTAATTTCTATTGAATTGTCTTTTGGAAATATTTAAAAACAACATTTAGTTACAGATTTCCAATGTTAAAAGATTTCCAATGGTGCAAACGGCTCGTCAAACGGAGTTACGGATCAAAAGTTATAAGCGATCAAAGTTCTAGTCAACCTAGCCCAGTCAACATGGATGAGTCATCATCCGTACTGCTGACGTCAACATCCGTACTGATGATGTCAGCATCCGTACAGCCTATGTGGCAAGCACAGAGAGTGACACATGTCATGATGACGCCAACATGACATCAAAATGCCAAGTGGCAGCACCAGAGGCTGCCATGTGTCACTCAGATTTGGGGTTTTTAGGGCACCAAGTGGACCAGTGAAAAAGTGCCATGTGGCACCACCCAAAAGGTGCCACGTGTCCAGGATGATGTGGAGGTTTGGTACAAGGGTGACATCAGCAACCAAGTGGACAAATCAGTGGATGCCATGTTGCCCAATAGGGAGGTGCCACGTGGCACCCCCAAAATGCACAATGACCCTTTGTGAACGAAAAATTAAAAAATATATATGAATAGAATTTTTCCATATATGGCAGTAGTTCTGCTATATATATAGCATATCCTCTATATATAACCTTCGCTAACTGTACGACAGAACTAGTTAGCATCTCCGCCAAATTCTCCACCAAAAATAGCAATTCTGCCATTATAACAACCTCCGCTATATTTAGCGTGCGCCATAATCTTCGCTAACTAAGTTCTAAATATAGCGGGGGCGCCAAAATGGGGAGGCCCATTGGATTCGACCCCAGGACCTCCGCCAACCAATGACCTAAATTTAGCTCCGTAACCAATGCACCAACTTCTCATTTATTACATACACTGCCCGAAAATATTATATAAGCATGGATCCGGTTCATAGTTCAGGGTGCATTCGGTAAGCAGAAGACTCCGAGCATGAGAGTGGAGCACACCCGTACAACCTGGTACGGATCCGTACGTACTGTATAGATTTTGGCATGCAAATCAAGGCAAGGGTGCCTCTTGGGTCCAAAAGTGTCAGACTCGGATTGAGGCGTGGAGACAGTCATTTTTAGGTAAAATGATGCCACAAACATAGTGGTGATGTTAGTTTTTTGATCTGAGAAAAAAATCAGCATATGAATTCCATAATGAGTCATTTACTGCAGATGTAGTGGCATGGTAATTGAGACAGATGTGTCTCTTGGGCCTGAAAGTGTTCGACTCGGATGAAGACGATTTGATAGTCATTTTTGGGTCATTCGGCGATGCGAATTCAATGAAGAGATCTGTTTTTGTAGCAAAGCTTCAGATAAGCAAGCTAAGTGCTGGAGAATCCAATGTAAGCATGTTTTTTATTTTGTTGTTTTGTCATTAAATGTTGCAGCATAGTATGCGTGTTATAGGTCTGAAGGAGCTCAGAGAAGCTGCAACAAGGCAACAAGATCAACTTATTCCTTCTATCTTTTTGTTTATTATCTTCTTTCACATCAAATCAATCATTTATATGTGATAGAGAAATTGTGGCACTTGCATGACAAGTGGCCAATGAAGCAGTTTTGATTCTCATGGTTTTGAGATCTTTTGTATGGACTGCATATTTATGTTTTGGATCTGAGCAGTGGATCTAAGGCTTTTTGATGGCTCCATGTTGATGGGGGTCATATTTTATTCTTCATCTTTTTCTGTATTGAGTATGTGGGAATGATCTCCATGTCAGCATCATGGATGCCTCATGAGTAGAACTTGTGAAGATGATACATTCCTGATCACATTCCGATCTCTTGTTGCCATCACCAAAGAGGGACTTTGGCCTTACAACTTGTAAATGAGAGACATCATTACATCGAGAAGAATAAAGCGGTCAAGCTTTGGAGCATGACCCAGAGAGGTAGCCCACTGCAAGGGTAAACTCTATTATCAAGTGAAGTGTCTTATCCATTATGTGTATTATGTTCTTATGTTGTTTTTCCATGAATTTATGCACATAGGATGTTAAAATAAAGCATGACGTATTGCACATAAGGAAAACTAAAGAGGTTTCATTCACTTTGAATTCAGCCACATAAGACTTCAACTTTACCTTTTATTGCATATCTCTAAAGTAAAACGATCTATAACTGACCCTTTTGAAGGAGTGACCGAAACAACTAATTATTGGAAACTTATCGCTCCCGGGTTCAGATCATGTGGTATCAGAGCAGACTTGATATTGATTGCAGGTGTTGAAGTAAAGGATGGAAAGGCCACCAAAACAATCATGGTTTGATGAGCTTCAAGAGCTCAACCAAATGCTTCAAGCAGAGAATGTTGGATTGAAGACATTGTTGCATGTTGCAGAAGAAGAGAACCAAAGGTTGCAAGAGTAGTTGCAAGCCATGAAGATGAAGACAGAGGAAGGCTCTACGAATGAGATGGTGATAAGACCATCTTGTGACCATGGAAACTTCACCAGTTATGGGTGCGAGCAGGACAGTGAAAATACATGCACACTTTTTCAAGCGAATGAAGATGACCTACATGCATCCATAAAACAAGGAGGATTCCTAGAAGCATCTTCCACTGATCCTTCTCACCAGGAACAACTGGACACATCTCAAGAAGTAGACCAAGGGTCCCAGTTTGAGGTGGAGGTAAATAAACCATGTATAGTTCCTTTCTTGATTAATGCTGATGATTCTTTTGAAATCCTTGAACAACATGCTTCTTGCATTGGCTTAAAGTTGATGAGAAAAATGGGATACAAAGGAGGAGGCCTTGGAACCAATGGCCAAGGTATTGTGGATCCCATCAAGGCAATAGTTTGGCCTCCATATGCCGGGATAGGCTATGTCCCAAAGGATGTTGGAGAAAGCTCCAAAACCATTCGGGAAGAAGACCCCAGGACAGTCAGTGAGACTCGAGAGGTCAACAGTTCATCAAGAGATGAAATTGAGGCCGAGAGCACAACTTCTCATGATCGAGGATTCAGGACATCTCCAGGGAGAGATGAGCATCAAAATGACAAAGTTTAGACCAAATCTTATTGCCATTTTGACTCCATAGGAAACTCACCGAGGTATAAGAAATCTTGAAACTCTAAAATACCATTTGATTATAAGCATGTTAATCATATAAAACAAAGATTTTGGCATCAAAGACCATGAAATTTTTGTGGATTGAGTAACCACACAGTGTCCCAGTGTTGGAAGAGAAAATCCTTGTGCAAAAAGGTTATGGCACCCAGGAAAAGGACGAGGATGGAAGATTTCTTTCCACACATGGAAAATAGTAGGGGGAATGCACCTCCTAAGGAGAAAGGCTACTGCAGCCATTGTAGCAGAGATGGGCATCACGAGGCCACTTGTTGGGCCTTACATCTAGATCTACGTCCAAAGAGGGATAAGAAGATGAGGAATACATCCCTGATGGAGACAACCAGTCAGGCAGTGCTGCAGGAAAATCCGCCACTAGGAGAAGACCAACTACTAGAGAAATGACAACTCAGTAAAGAGGACGTGTTCGACAAAATGGTTGAACAAATGGGGAAAATTCTTTTGAGTTAGTCGAGAGTGGCCATATTTTGTAAATCACATGTGTGATTCAGACCCCATAGAAGGGTATTGTGTAAAAGTGATAATTGTTGATATCACTTCTTTTTGGCACATGTTGATATTGTTAGGCCATGTGAGATAGTTTGGGTAAGGGTTTCTTATTTTAAGTCCAATGGACATGAAACTTAATGTAATGAATTTTGGGGACCAAGAGTCTTTTCAGTTGGGAGATGTGATCTGTATGGATCTAGGGAACATCACAAAAGTTTCAGAAGTGTCCCAGAATGCACAAAATCAACCTAGGATGCTCAGAATGGCTTCAACAGACAACAAAAGGGAAAAAATCAAAGTTCTCAAAATTCAATTAAAACCACATGATCGTGAAGAGCACGTCGCAATATTTCTAATGGCGCAAACGGATTATCAAACATAGTTACAGATCAAAAGTTATAAGCGATCAAAGTTCTAGTCAACCTAGCCCAGTTAGCAGGGATGAGTCAACATCCATACTGCTGACGTCATCATCCATACAGACTATGTGGAAAGAACAGAGAGTGACACGTTTCATGATGATGTCAACATTCCACGTGGCAACACCAGAGGCTGCCATGTGTCACTCGGATTTGGGGTTTTATGGTGCCACATGTACCAATGAAAAAGTGCCACGTGGCACCCCCAAGTGATGCCACATGGCACCACCCAAAAGGTGCCACGTGTCCAGGATGATGTGGAGGTATGGTACAGGGGTGAATTCAACAACCAAGTGGACAAGTTAGTGGATGCCATGTGGCCCAATAGGGAGGCGCCACGTGGCACCCTCGAAATGCACAATGACCCTTTGTGAATGGAAAATTAAAAAATATATATTAATAGAACTACGCTATATATGGCGGCAGTTCTGCTATATATATATAACACATTTTCTATATATAACCTTCGCTAACTGTACGCTAGAACTAGTTATCATCTCCGCCAAATTCTCCACCAAAAATAACAATTCCGCCATTATAACAACCTCCGCTATATTTAGCGTGCGTCGGAATCTTCACTAACTAAGTTCTAAATTTAGCAGGAGCGTGTGCCAAAATGTTCGTAACCATTCACCAAAATGGGGAGGCCCGTTGGATTCGACCCCGGGACCTCCGCTAACCAACGACCTAAATTTAGCTCCGTAACCAACGTACCAACTTTTTATTCATTACATAAACTGCCCGGAAATGTTATATAAGTAGGGATCCAGTTCATAGTTCGGGGTGCATTAGGGAAGAGGAATAATCTGAGCACAAGAGTGGAGTGCACCCGTACGGCCTGGTACGGATCCATATAGGCTATATGGATTTTGGCACGCAAATCGAGGCGAGGGTGCTTCTTGGGTCCAAAAGTTCCAGACTCGGATCGAGGAGTAGAGACAGTCATTTTTAGGTAAAATGACACCACGAACGCAGTGGTGATGTTATTTTTCTGATCTGATGAAAACTTTAGAATCTTAATTTTACAATGAATCATTTATTGCAGATGCAATGGCACGGTAACCGAGGCAGAGGTGTCTCTTGGGCCTAAAAGTGTTTGACTCAGATGGAGACGATTTGACAGTCATTTTTGGGTAATTCGGCGACACAAATTCAATGACGAGATCTTTTTTTGTAGAAAAGCTTCAGATAAGCAAGCTAAGTGCTGGAGAAGCCAATGTAAGCATGTTTTTTATTATGTTGTTTTGTCATTAAATGTTGTAGCATAGCATGCATGTTATAGGTCTGAAAGAGCAGAGAGAAGCTACAACAAAGCAACAAGATCAACTTATTCCTTCTATCTATTTGTTTATTATCTTCTTTCACATCAAATCAATCAGTTATATGTGACAGAGAAATTGTGGCACTTGCATGACAAGTGGCCAATGAAGCAGTGATGATTCTTGTGGTTTCAAGATCTTTTGTATGGGCTGCATATTTATGTTTTGGATCTGACGAGCATATCTAAGGATTTTTTATGGCTCCATGTTGATGGGGGTCATATTTTATTCTTCATATTTTTATGTATTGAGTATGTGGGAATGATGTCCATGTCAGCATCATGGATGCCTCATGAGTAGAACTTGTGAAGTTGATACATTCCTGATCATATTCTGATCTCTTGTTTCCGTCACCGAAGAGGGAATTTGGCCTTACAACTTGTAAATGAGAGACATCATTACATTGAGAAAAATAAAGCGGCCAGGCTTTGGAGCATGACCCAGAGAAGTAGCCCACTGCAAGGGTGAACTCCGTTATCAAGTGAAGTGTCTTATCCATTATGTGTATTATGTTCTTATGTTGTTTTTCCATGAATTTATGCACATAGGATGTTAAAAGAAAGCATGACATATTGCACATAAGGAAAACTAAAGAGGTTTCATTCACTTCGAATTCAAACACATAAGACTTCAACTTTACCTTTTATTTCATATCACTCAAGTAAAACAATCTATAACTGACCCTTTTGAAGGAGTGTCAGAAACAACTAATTATTGGAAACTTATCGCTCCCGGGTTTAGATCACCAAGTTTTTTGTACTACCACTATCAACAATCAATGAATAACATTTATTCTAATCATGCATTTGGTTTTAAATGGGGTCTTGCATTACCAAAGATATTGGTCTCCATCTTGTTTCTTCAGCTTCAAGAATACCATTCGAAACATTATGTTCTCACCTTGCTCTCATTGACTAACCTTAGACATAAAGGTATCACCTTTCTCTTGCTAACTGCCATGAGTTTCTTACCTTTCTCTCACCTTGATCTCATTGACTATTGAATTTGTTCTTGAATTACATTAGTTTTGGCTTCTTGTCTTCTTCTATCATTCATATTTCCAAGAAATTCATTTTCTTTATGTCCTTGAGAACCACATTTGAATAATGGCCTATGTATCTCCTATTTCCTCTACTATAATCATGTTCTCTATTGGAATTATAACAACTCTAAAATTTTGTTTTTTAGAACTTATTCTAGCCTCCTCCTTGTTTCTTGCACTGGATTTTCCTATTCCTAAAGATTGTCTTCCTCTTCCTCTTCCTCTTATGTTTATGCCCCTCATATTCATCTATTTACTTGTCAAATTCTTTGAAGAACTTAAGGACAATTGATAACCTTAGGCATTAACTAGATGTTGTTATGAACCAACACCTTCACAATGATACAAAACTCAACGAATAATGGTCCACTTCAAGGGGGAAGTATCCTTTTACAACATATTCAATGTACAAGACAAGATAAGATGATCCTAAGACTAGGTCTCCTTGGTATATATATAGGAGACAAAGGGTACAATTATAGTGAAAGGGTAAAATGAAAGGTTCTACGTGACCTACTAATATAACACTAGAAATGTAATAACTCAATATCTATGGCTTAATAAAGGTTTGTATGCTTAACACAGGGCTTTGTCTAGGGATTAACAAACATTCATAAAACTAATCTCATTTTGTATGTTAAATCTCAAACCATTAATATACCTTGCATTTGATCCAACTATCTAAATCATTTTCCTTGAATGAATCGATAGAGTATAAAATTCTTTTGTATACTCCTTAACAACCTTCTCTCCTTGCCTAAGGTTATGTAACTACCTTAATAATTTTAAAGCTAAATCGATGAGGAAAATTTTACCGATTAATTTTTCTACCATGATTCCATCCTTGAAATTTTTCCTTTCAATTTCCATGTCTCTCCAATTATAGACTATCCCATCATAATGAAGCATGACCTTGTAATTTTGTGGAGGAAATTTTTATTCTTCTAAGGTTTTCAATTTCAATTTTTTAAATTAGAAAATGTATGCATTTCTCCAATCCAATCAACAAGTTTCTCGAGATTAGGATTCTAGAATAAACAAGTGTGTTTAGCCTTGGTCCTCCTCCCAAATTTTTAATTTCTCAAATTACTCTTTCCTTTAATGAAAGTGTGGCTTCTTCATCAACTTATATAATCTCTTATTCCATCTCATCTTCACTTTCTAAATTCAATTTTTTAGCACCCTCTTCTCATTGTGTAGTCTACATAGTGTCCTATTGACGACCAATCTGGAGTGGTTCTTTCTCATAAACTCCAATAGTTCTTAGAACTTGTTTAATTAATCAAGAATGTGAATTAAAATAAATAATTCAAAATTACCTTGAACAGACGCAAGATCTTTTTCCTTTATCATGTGACCATACAATAGAACCATGGGCTTAAGCACGGATGTGCACAATAAATCTGATCCATTGATCTGGATCTCAAATCCTTTCTGGACCATTGATGTTTCTCATCAAAACTCAATACAAATCATGGAACCTGATGTCAACTTGACATACCTCGACTTCAAGACATTTAAAAATCTACAACACTTTAAAACTTTTGATGGTCGTGGTCCGCTGCGATGAGGGTTGTCGATCTTCGAACTTCGGATATTTAATCTCTGTTGTTCGTTTATTATAAAGAGTTTCATGTGTGGGCCACATTGGAACCTCGTGTGGAACCATGTGACGAATAAATGGGTGCCATGTGTTTTGGGCCACCAGACTTCCTTGCATTAAAATTCTTGTACCTTGCTAATACGTGATCGATGCATGCCATCGATCTACACTTCTGATCAATTGTTAGATCTTAAGCTTATGGGTCCCCTTTTTATACTTCATCAATATCGTTCAAAATAATATCACCATCGATCCTATCGTGATCGACAGTGGATCGTTATCCTCCTTATAACGATTCCCTTCACCATTCCAATTATGCCATGTATATCAGACCATGAAACTTCAGGATTTCGGGCCTATTCAAGCAACAAGAAAATTCCAATGCACCAAAATATTTTTGATTGTCGATCAATCCTCTCGGTTCGATCTTAATCGTCCCTTATTTTCTCTACAATTTTACATCTACAATCTTAATCTTGTTCAAATGTGCATCGAAGATCTACACAAAATATTAAAAAAAACACACATATGGCTCAAAACAAAACGTACAGGAACATGAATTCATGATTGTCTTTATTCAAATGATCGAAGGAAGTAAGATTACATAGGAAGTTAAGTTCCTTCCCAATATTTTCACATTTCATGTACTCACTCTGCACTCATATCACACACTCACACACTCTGGTCTCGCCCATCAAACCTTTAATACTTTAAGGACCAGATCGGTCCAATCCACAAAGATAGGATCAATTTTGACCAAAATTACACAAAAACTCTATTTAGTCAGTGACAACCTGATTGTGATCCTAAAATATAAGATCTTATACAAACATAATTCCTAATTTATCTAACTCTTCCACCTCCTATTACATTTGTGGAAAAAATACCTTCTTCTCAAACACCCTAGACTATTACAAAATAATTAAAAACAATTACAATGAGGAAACCAACTCATCTCATAAAGTTCATAAGTCCTTAGAGGTCAAATACTAGATTATTGTAGAATATGCTCCTGCATCATACTCTCGGGGAAGAAAAGACTTGTTCTTGGGTTTGTTGCAGTAGTTCTTCAATACTTGTACCATACTTAGATATTTATGTTGCTATCATCCACATGTCATATTCAAGTGGTTTTCCTTCCCACTTGACCAAGTACTGAAAGTACTCTTTACCCCTTGTCATCTTTACTACCTTTTGGTCCAAAATAGATTCAATTCGCTTCTTCTATGATGTAGGTAGTTGTTTCTCCCAATCAATGGTTTGACTGTTGTTACTGTCAAGTGCATCTGTGGAATTTTTTGTTGGTTTCTTGAAAGGGTATAAATATGATACATTAAAGATTGGAGAAATTCCAAGGTTACTTGGAAGTTATATTTCATAATCATTTGAGGAAAATTTTCTCAACACTTTACATGGTCCAATCTTTTTAAGTTTTAATTTGTTATATTCCCCTCTAGTAAACCTTTCTCTTCTGAGGTGTGCCATGACCAAGTCTCCAATTTCAAAATTCAGATGTCTTCTCTTTAAATATTCCTTTTGTTTTTACTTGTTGTTGTTTTCTCGTAGTTGTTGCTTGACCCTTTCCTACAATTCATGCATGCTTACTACAAAGTCTTCATCATCAACACTTCTAATTTCTTGTTTTCCTAGATTCCTTAACTGATAAATTCCTCTAAGATGCAGTCCATACAAAATATGAAATGGAATTAATCATGTGCTTCTATTAGGTGAATCATTATATGAAAACTCTACTTGTGAAAGTAACTAATCCCATTGTTTGGCATGCTCACTTACAAGACATCTCAAAATATTTCCCAAGATTTTATTTACCACCTCTATTTTCCCATCAGTTTGTGGGTGGTATGTTGAACTAAAGTTTAGATTGGTCCCTAACTTTTTCCACAAAGTTCTCCAAAATGATCCATGAATTTGGTGTCTTTGCCAGAAATAATACTTTTCTGGCAATCCATGCAACCTAACAACTTCTTTAAAGAACGAATCTGTAATGTGAGTTGCATCATTGGTCTTCTTACAAGCTATAAAGTTTTCCATTTTTTAGAATCTATCAATAATCACATAAATTGAATCATTACCTCTCTGAGTTCTTGGCAATCCTAACAAAACGTCCATACTTACAGAGTCCCATGGTCGGTCTGGGATTGGCAATGGATGATACAATCCAACAATTTGTCTCCTTCCCTTTGCATATTGACAAACCCTACATCTTTTAACAAATTTATTGACATCGGTCCACATGGAAGGCCAGAAATAAAATGTACTTAGCTGAGAAAATGTTTTGTCCTATCCAAAATGTCATGCTAATCCACCATTGTGATTTTCCTTCAATAGGTTTTCTCTCATTTAATATCTTGGAATACATAATTTATTGCCTTTAAATAATAAACCTTTTTGAATCATATAATCTAACCATGGATTTTTGTCTCTACTTATTGGATTATCACAGGCTGCATAAGCATATTTAAAATTTACATCATCTTTATACATTTCTTTCAACTCATCAAATCCTGCAACATTTACTTGAAACTCTTGTAAAATTAAACTGACTATGCCCAATGCATCTGCTACCTTATTCGATTTCCCACTTACATGCTTAATAATAAAAGTGAAGTTATGCAAGAACTATATCCATTTGACATGTCTTTGATATAATTTTGTTTGGCTGCTAATATACTGCAAGACATGATTATCAATGTAAAGAACAAATTCCTTTGGCATGAGGTAATGTCTCTATTTCTTTAGTGATTGAATAATTGCATAAAAATACTTGTCATATGAAGAATATTTCTACTTTTACTCATTTAATTTCTCACTAAAATAAGCAATTGGTTTCTTTTACTGACTTAGAACAACTCCTATTGCAGTCCCACTTGCATCACATTCAAATTGAAAGAGTTTATTAAAATATGGTAATGCTAAAATTGGTTGTTTTGTTATCTTCTTCTTTAATAATTTAAAACTCTTAGCAACTTCTTCTGTCCATTTAATTGGTTGTTTGGTCCCTTTAATTATAGAAACCAATGGTTTCTATAATTGGATCACATATCCCACTAAAATTCCTAATGAATTTTCTATAAAATCTTGCCAAGCCATGGAAAATTCTTACCTCAAAAGCATTCATTGGAGGAGGCCAATTTATTGTAGCCTTTACCTTTTCCTGGTCCATCTTCAAGCCTTCTCTAGATATCACAAAGCCCAAATAAACAAATTCTGTCTTCACAAAACTACACTTTTTCAAATTGATCAGTAGCTTCTCTTGTTGTAGTTTATCTAAAACCAACCCGAGGTGTCTCAAGTGTTCTTATATATATTGACTATAGATAAGAATATAATCCACATAAACTATGATAAACTTACCAATGAATTATTTAAGTACTTCATTCATCAATCTCATAAAATCACTAGGGGCATTTGTGATCCCAAAAGGCATTACCAATCATTCATACAATCCATCATTTGTTTTAAATTGTGTTTTCCATTCATCTCCTTCTCTAATCCTGATCTGATGATACCCCCTTTGCAAATCCAGTTTTAAAAAATATTTAGCACCACTCAAGCAATCCATCAAATCATCAATTCATGGCAATGTAAATCTATACATGATTGTGATTTTGTTTATAGCTCTAGAATCTATACACATTCTCCAACCTCTATCTTTCTTTGGGCTTAGCATTGTAGGAACTACACATGGGATCAAACTTTCTCTGACCATACATTTATCTAACAACTCATGTAATTGATTTATTATCTCCTCATTATCCTATGGGGTCATTCAATATGTTGCTTTATTTGAAAGGTTATCCCCTGGAATTAAATCTATATGATGATTGATACTTCTCAATGGAGGTAATTCATTTGGTAAATCATTAACCACAATATCAACAAATTCATCCAACAAATATTTAACTTCTTCAGGTAGATCATTTAAATTTGTGCTAGTGAGAATTACCTTTGGTTTACCAATCAAGGAAAAATGTATCTATTCATTTCTAATATCTTTCATAAACCCTTTTCCACTGACCAACAATACCTTTGAGCTTTTTTCTTCAGTCGCTCCTTCATCCTTCAACAGTAAGAGAGAGTTTTTTTCTCCATCTTTCTCAAAAGTATATGTGTTGTTCCTTCCATCATGTATTTCCTTTCTATCATACTGCCAAGGTTTACCTAGAAAAATATGACACACATCCACACGCATAACATCACAAAGTACCTTGTCCTTTTGGTTTCCAATCTGAAACTCCACTTCACATTGCTTGTTTACTGTTAGATGATGTCCCTTTTGCATCCATGACACCTTATATGGAATAGGATGTGTTTTCTTTTTCGAAGAAAAATTTTCAACCATCTCTGTAGACACCAAATTATCAGTACTTCCACTATCAATAATGACTTTACAACATTTACCTTTGCTTTTGCAGACAGTTTTGAAGAGTGTCTTCCTATGTGCAGGTTCCTTAATCTCTTTATGTGGTTTCAATAGTATTCTCTTCATCATCAAATATTCTCCAAATTTTGGTACATTCTCATGTACAACCGACTCCACAGTTTATTCTTTTGCCTGAATAACATTTGCACTTCCTCTACTAGTGGAAGCATTTTATGTACATTCATATGATCTATGGCCAAAATTATTGCATCTAAAACACTTGATAGAAGATCCCCTACATCTTTGATAAGGTATTCTCCCTCTAAAATCACCACCTCTTGGTGATTATTTTTACTGATGTGAGTTGTTTCCTTCTACCTTTGGAGATGAATATATTCCTCTGCCACCTTGTTGTCCTTTGCCTCTTGTTGAAATACAACCTCTACTTCTCTTCCTCTGCTTTCTTTCTAGTTTTTCTTCTGCCTCTCAGCTTGTACTCCATCCCACCAGAGTAATGCATGTCCTTTCATCCTTGTCACAACAAGTTTTACCTTTTTCTCATCAGGTACATTTTCGTATTCAAAGTACTGATCCAATCTATCTATTCATCTACATTTAGGTTTCCCTCATATAGTGGCACCTCCATTCTTGGTCTATATCTAACTCCCATGATATCTCTAATTAATTTTTCTTCAACACCTTATTCTTCAGGCTCTGCTCCTTCCTAAACTTCTGCAACTTTTTCTTCTTCACTAACATCTCCCAAGTCAGCACCTCTTTATTGAGAAGCTTCCATTGCCTCCAATATTTCCTAAATATTTCTCATTTATTCTATGAATTCAACATTTGCAGTAGGTCTTCCTCGACCTTGGCCTCTTCCTCCTCGTATTCCAAAGGCCATATTCAATTATCCTTTCCTAGATGTTGTGCTCTCTGATACCAAAATGATGACCAATCCAGACTGGTTCTCTCTTGTAAACTCCAACAATTTTTAGAACTTGTTTAATTAAGCAGGAATTTGAATTAAAATAAATAATTCAAAATTACCTTGAACATGTGCATTCTCTTTTTCCTTTATCATGTCACCACATTCTAGAACCATGGGCTTAGGCACGGTTGTGCGATCTCTCCATGACTCATACCTTATTGATATGCGATCGCTCCATGCCATCGATCTACACTTTCGATCAACGATTAGATATTAATCTCGTGGGTCCCCTTTTTATACTTTAGTGATATCATTTAAAACAAGATCATCATCAATCCTATTGTGATCAACGGTGGATCATTATCCTCCTTATAATGATTCCCTTCGTCATTCCAATTATGCCACGTATATTCGACCGTCGAACTTCGGGATTTCGAGATTTTGGGCCTATTCAAGCAATGCAAAAATTTCGATGCACCAAAATACTGTGGACCATCGATCAATCCTCTTGATTCAATCCTGACCATCCCTTATTTTCTCTGCAATTTTACTTCTATAGTATCAATATCATTCAGATGTGCATCGAGGATCTACACATAATCTTAAAAGAAACACACATATGGCTCAAAACAAAATGTATGGGAACACGAATTCACAATTGTCTTTATTCAAATGATCGGAGGAAGTAAGATTACACATGAAGCTCAATTCCTTCCCAATCTCTACACATTTCACGTACTCACTCTACACTCATCTCACACACTCACACACTCACACACTCTGGTCTCGCTCATTAAACCTTTAATACTTTAAGGACCAGATCGATCCAGTCCACATAGATAGGAACGGTTCTGACCAAAATTACCAAAAAATCTATTCAGCCTATAACAACCTGATTTGATCCTAAAATATAGGATCTTATCCAAATATAATTCCTAATATATCTAACTCTTCCACCTATTAAATTCATGGAAAAATTGCCTTCTTCTCAAACACCCTAGACTATTACAAAATAATTAAAAACAATTACAATGAGGAAACCAAATCCTCTCATAAAGTTCCTACAACCTTAGAGGTCAAATACTAGATTGTTTTAGAAGATGCTCCCGCATCACCTATCTTGCTAGCAAAGAACACAACATTTCCACACCATATCCAACATTTATCTTTTCTTTTGCTAGTCTTTTTGGTCCTTTCCTGGGAGGAATTCCTATGCCTCCTCTCTTTTCCATTTATATTCAACAATTTATTCACCGCATGTTGTCTTTTTAGTCCCTTTCATTTTGCAAGTGAAGTGAAAAACCCTTACACAATCATTCACACACATGAAACAAGGAAGAAACCACTTGAATACTGATTATTGTACTGACTCACACATTACATCTAAAATTTATCATATTATGCAACATAAAAATGAAAGCAGACCAGACTATAAGAACATATCATAAATAATTAAAACAAATAACCCAATCAAGGGCCTTATTACATTCATATAAACATATCAAATACCAAAGGCACACTTTTTCTCTCCTTTTATAATTGTTAATATTTTAGGTAGTTAGAGAACCACCCATCTTGTTTTTTGGATGGTTTTACAGAAGAGACCCTGAAAGTGATGAATTTTGAATTTCCAGATCTGATAATTATTTCCTTATGATTTCAAATAGACTTTTATGCCAATGTTATCATAGAATAATTACACACTGAAAACATCAACCAAATAACTGCAATGGAAACAACAGAATCATAGAAAGATAGCCATGCATAGTAGACACAAGATTCTACCCTGGAAAACCCAACCTTGGGAGAAAACCCAACAACTTTTCTTAAGAATAAATCGATCCAAGTTCATCACCATTTACATGAAGAAACCCAACACAATATAATTTCACACTTGTATGAGGAAGAACCCCCAAGGATAGTGCACCTCAAAAGAACTGTTAAGATACTCCAAAAAAATAACGCACCTCGAAGATAGTGAAAATAGCAACTGAGAATTGTTCACTGCAACAAACAAATGTGGACTGCACACTGCAACAAACAACTGGAGATTGCGCAATGCAACTGTCAACTAGGAACTGCGTTCTACAACTGTCAACTGGGAACTACGCGTTGCAATTGTCAACTGGGAACTGCGCACTATAACTACCAATTGGGAATTGCGCACTATAAATGGATAAAGTGCACTTGATGAGAATATTTGTGCTATGGTACAAGTTAAATGATCCAACCTTTCTTTAGACAGTTTAATTCACCTTCAATTTCCTTGTGGGGCCGACTTATTATTTTGTCTTCAATTTCCTATTTAATGATTTTCAGGGTTTCTTCAATGGTTTGTCTTGTCTTCTTGGGATTTCTTATTCACTAGAAACGTTGTCCATGATCCTTGTTGATGTATCATCTCCTCACATGCGTGTCTAATTAATATAGGGCTCTAATGTTGAGTATATTCACCGAGAATCCCCTCACCACAAGGGGTGTCTAGAGCCTACATATTCAACATTAGACTAGACTTGTAAACAAGTCAAACATGGCCTATAAAAATAGATCACTCCATCCTAAAGAATGAAATGTGAGAGCATCTTGAGTCTTTATTACTCCTAGTCAAATTAACATGAATACTAGGAGAAATAATACACTTGGGCCATTCACCACTAGCCAAATAAGCATGACCCCATGAGTGAATGTATCAATGTTGTAATACCCCAAGGTCGAGTCCTTGATGAATTGCAATGATGTTTAATGAATTTTATAGGTTGGTGAGCCAAGTATTTATAAGTTGTAAGGCTTATGTGTTTATTAGGCCAGAGAGCGTAGATGTTAAGGCCAGAGAGCCTATTTTTGTATATGTAATTATGTAGATTAGTAATAAAATACATTGTTGCGTGTAGACCAACCATGAAGAAAGAGTTATGGGGGACTAAGCTCCACTAGGAAGGGAAAGGGAAGGGGGATGAGAGACTAGGAAAGAGGGGCTAAGCTTGAGGGCTTAACCCAAGGGAATATTATAATGTATTTCCTTAATTACTAAATTTTGGGGAAATAAACCAAGTCATGCTAAGCTCCTTTGGGGAGAGGAAAAAACTCCAAGTGGAGAGGAATGAGCTCCTAGAGATCCAAGTGTCATCCAGGATGCATGCAGATTTATGTGGGAGAATTCCATCATTGTGGGGTTCTCTCACAATTATCTCTCTCACCATTCTTTCCATTCAGACCATCGCTTGCCATCTTTCCTCATAGGATCACTCACAATTCTTGCCATCCTTCGCACCCTACACACACACACTCGCGCACTGAGAAAACACACAACCATAGCCAATTTATTCCATTGTTGAACCCTCTACCACCGTGAACCTATGTAATTGTTGAGTTGTTCCTTGCCTTACCCGATTTTACTACTGTGGTTACCTAGTTTATTTAAGAGATGAACAAAAGAAGTAGGTTGTCAGGCCTGTGGTTTGAAGAGGTGGGTTCTCAGGCCCATGGTTGAAGAAGAAAGTTGTCACGCATGTGAGAAACTCTCTCCAAGTGAGAGAGGTTGTTGGGGAAGTGATTTCTCCTATAGGGAGTCCAACAGTAGCTAAAAAGATCTGCAAATTCCTGATGTGACCTGTTGTTGAAGCCCTGGAAGGGAAGTGGAGCAGTCGATGGACTGTGGAACAATTGATGTAGCTCCCTACCCTCCTGGGGATTTTGTGACCTCCTGGTCTTGGATCTTCAATTTACTCAAGCCGAATTAGCTCTTTGAGCCTTCAACAAGCCTTAAAAAATGACACACAGGTCCCTTTGATGTTACCTAGAGGTCTGAGTTACCTGCAACCCTGCTCTCTGGCGCTTTGGCAACACCAACCTTGTGAGTTCTAGCCCCTATGCTAGACTCTTTGTCCTATGTGACCACAACCTATGATCGTGGGTCGACTCTTCGTAACTTTGGGCTTTAGAAATATCACGACATCCGTCTTTGGTTCTTTCCAAAACTCTTTCTACCGAATGCATGGATCTCTTCTGCATGTCCACCTGGATCTAGTAGTCTAGCTATATTTCGGGTTTCGCGAATTCATGAGAATTCCACCTACTCCATACACAACTTTTTTGGACCTCTATCTCCTGGATTTTCTAATCCGCTACCACGTATCCTCCTCATGGCCAATGGTCAGGATCACTTCACGACTTTCTGACTTCGCGACCTCGCTCTTACAACACTTCAAAATACTCCGAATCATGAAGTGCCGAAATGCTTCATGGCTAACCTTCATGCAACTTTCTCCAGATCTGGCTGTATGGGATGATCCTGATTCCTCCTGGATGGACCTTGCTCGATAATTTTTGGAAACCTTAAAGGATTCATCCCTTTGAATATTTCTTGCCGCTCTCCCTCCTGAGCTTGTTCTTTCTCGAACTTTTACCTCTTTAGAGTACTCTCTTCGACACTTAGTTAAATTTCAACCTGTGCATGCCTTGCAATAGGTCCTCCTCCATGAATTAGCTTCTCTGTAGATGACTTTCACTACTCCTCTTGAGCTTCTGAGTCAAAAGGTTCTGTCACACACTCCTTGTGGATGATATGCACTCTCTACATGCAAATCTCCAAGTTAACTCTCTTGGACTTGCTTCTCCCCAACACTCTGAACTTCCCAGAATGATTTCTCGATACTTAGCCAAGTATCGACTCTACACGCATTTGCGAGAAAATTCCTTCAATCTTGAATGTTGAAGGATGAATGGGCACTCCTCACAACAGTCCTTCCACGCTCTATTGTTCCTCTAAACAATATGACTCCGAGTGAATTTCGGTCTATGCACACCTTCAAGCTATCTCTCATGAACTTTCAGAGTCAAAGCAAACTTTGTCATGCACACCTTGTGGATGCTATGTACTATTTGCAGACATAAGTTTCACGTTATCTCTTCTGAGCTTATGAGTTGAAGCAGACTCTGTCAACGCACTCCTTGCGGACACTATGCACACTTGTACTTGCTCATAGAAGAGAAACAATTGAAACTGATCTAAATCTTCATAGATTCATACATTCAACCATGTAAACACATTCATACATAAGAAAAAGAAAATAATAGAGAATTTCAAATAAACAAAAAGTCTACCATTCATTCATTCAGATAGACATAGTAACTGCAACACCAGACATTTGGAACAATGCTTCTTTGTTATATTCATTCAAGTAAAAATATACATGTGTTCATACACTCTGATAAGCTTCAACAAATTCTATAGCATATACAACTACAATAATAACTTCAACATCAACCATCAACAACCTTATTTGGGCAACAACACAAAGTTTTATACAAGAGGGACTCTTTGAGATTTCCCCTCCAACTACTCTAGGGCTATCTTATCGAAATAAAAGCATTCAACTACTTAGGATTTATTACAATAAATATTTTTGATAGACAGATAAGATCAAACACATCGAATCTGTATTGTACGTAGCTTCATTAAAAGAAAATACATCCTCCAACGATCTCATGCGATCATCTAGGTCCAAAACATTAAAGATGTTCATAAATTTCAATCCCTTCAGAACATTTGCGTGATATGCCTCCTTTAATTCAAAATTATTTCTTCAAAATGTGTGCTAGTGTGCTTAACTGTCCTCCACTCGTGCTTTGCTAGAGATGCACCTACATCATACTCCTTTGGCTAAAAAATCATGGACTCATGTCCATGAGCTCCTGCACTGACCTTCCATGCTTCTGAATATCCTCTTCATTTACCCAACTGGAATCTTCCTTTGGGTGTCCTTTCCATTTTAACAAATACTCAAAATATGTCTTCCTTATGGTCTTCTTACCAATTCGTTGATCTATGATCTTCTCCATATGTGGCTTCTCTGCTACAGGCATTTTTTCTTTCCATTGAATCTCTTTCTAATCTTCTAATCCTATGGTTCTATAGTCCCTATAAGGATACAAGTCTGCAATGTTGAATATGGGTGATATACCCACATCTTCTGGCAGCTCTATCTCATAAGAATTCTCATCAAATTTTCTTAGGAGCTTGCACGATCCTATCTTCTTCAGCTTTAGTTTATTATACGTTCCTCTTGGGAACCTCTCCTTCTTGATATGTGCTAGAACTTGATCACCCACTTCGAATTGAAGTTTACTCCTATGTTGGTTAGCTCTGCGTTTATATTCGTTGTTTCTCCTCTGCAACTGCTCTTTGATCTGATTATGAAGCTCCTACATTTCTACAATGAAGTCTTTGCCTCCAACGCTTCTGAATTCACTCTGCTCCAAATATCTTAACTATGACACTCCCCTTGGATTCATTCCATATACTATTTGAAATGGGCTCTTTCCAGTACTTCTACTTACTAACTCATTGTATGCAAACTCTGCTTGTGCTAGAATATGATCCCACTGACTATTATGTTCAGTGACCAAATTTCTCAACAAATATCCTAAAATCTAATTCACCACCTCAGTCTATCCATCCATTTGAGGGTGATATGCAGAACTAAAGGACAATTATGTTCCCATCTTTTCCCAAAATGTTCTCCAGAAATGACCAACAAACTTGGAATCTCTGTCTGAAACAATACTTCTGGGCAATCCATGAAGTCTCACAACTTCCTTGAAATTTTTTTTAGCAACGTGCATTGCATCACTAGTCTTATGGCATGGGATAAAGTGTGCCATCTTTGAAAATCTGTCAACTACCACAAATATGGAATCACTTCCTCTTTGCGTTTTTTGCAATCCCAACAAGAAATCCATGCTTATGGCATCCCAAGGCCTCTCTAGAATAGGCAATGGCTGATACAACCTAGTATTTTGTCTTTTTCCCTTTGCATACTGGCAAATTTTACATCTATTCAAAAAATTCTTCACATCTTCCCTCATACTTGGCCAATAGTACGAACTGTTCAACTGTGCAAATGTTTTTTCATGGCCGAAATGTCTAGCTATACCTCCACTATTCTTTTCCTTCAACAAATTCTCTCTCATCGAGCATTTTGGTATGCACAACTGGCACCCTTTAAAAAACAATCCATCTTGAATCAGGTACTTTGTCCACTGACTTTTGTCTCTAAGCACATGATTCACACATGCTTCATATGCCTCTTTGAAATCTGGATCATCACGATACATCTCCTGAAGGTGCTCAAACCCCAAGGTTTTCACTTGAAATTCCTGCAGAATCAAACATCTCCTACTCAATGCATCAACAACCTTGTTAGCATTACCAGAAATATGTTTAATGACAAAAGTGAAATTTTTCATAAAATCTATCTACTTAGCATGTCTTTGATTCAACTTCTCCAGTCTGGTTATGAATTGTAAAGCCCGATTATCGCTATACAAAACAAACTCTTTTGGAACAAGATAGTGCCTCCATTTCTTCAAGGCTTGAATTATGGCATATAACTCTTTATCATATGTGGAATACTTTCTCTTAGTATCGTTCATCTTCTAACTGAAATATGCAACAATCCTATTATCTTGGCTCAAGACCACTCCAATTGCAACTCCACTCGCATCAGATCTCACTTGAAATGTCTTCCTGAAATATGGAAAGACCAGAATCGATTGTTCTGTTATCTACTCCTTCAATATATTGAAGATTTTCTCAGCCTCTTCTATCCATTTGAAATACTTGTGTCTTTTCTTCACCGTATCCATCATTTGTGCACCAATCCCTTTGAAATTTCTAATGAACTTATGATATAAACTCGCTAATCCATGGAAGATTCTCACCTCAAATATACTCCTTGGTGATGACCATTCTCTAATTGCTTTCACCTTAGATATTATTTTCGGGATTAACTGCGTAGTGTAAGTCATTAATCTATGACCCATATTCATGAGTATTAGTCGGAACTGACCGGGTTACCGGGTGCAAGCCCCAGAAGTGACGATTGATGCTATGCGATTCATTTC
>JZKD02S2121710.1:47241-66071 GCA_000966675.3 Picea glauca
CAAACTTATCTGGACATTCCTATAGCTTTGCTCCTCAATTTCTGAACCAGAAATTCGTACAACTGTACGACAATTAATGTTGTACGGACTGTCACGAAATTCGTGCCAAAACTCTACTAAGATTCAATTTTTGTGCCACTCAATGTTATTCAGAAACCTTGGAATGCATGCCAATACTCCCAGAAATTGCAGCTGCTGTCTATTTTCTTCAACTCGACCTCTCTCTTGCTCTCTCTTGTTCTCTCAACAAGAATTCTTGAGCTCCTCTTGTTCTCTCAACAAGAATGCTTCAACTTCCTCTTGCTCTTGGCATCTCACCAAAAAGCCTCTTGGCCTCTCACCAAGATTTCTTGAACAACCAAGAATGGGTGCGCCCATTTGCCTTAATCAACCTCATGAGGGAAGGTGAGGAGTTTTCTAATCTAACGGTTGAGATTAGATCATATGGGTGGCTGAGATTTGGTGTCTCTTCACTCACCCTCACTTTAATCATAAAGTTATCTTTTAATTTGCATCTCACAAATTAATTTGACTAGGACCCACATTCGGCAATTTCTCCCCTTAGGCGCCTAGGGAAGAGAAACACTTGCCTTGGTACTTCATTTTAATTAAAAATTTAACATGTTGCACCTTTTTCTCTTCATCGACATCTTCATAGTCAAAATACTTGTCCATTGCTTGTACCCAATCAACCAATTCTTCAACGTCCAAATTACCTTCATACATTGAGATGTCTATCTTTTCTCTAGCTCCCAACTTGACAACCGCTTTTAGTAGTCACTCTGCCGTAACATCCTCCGCTACAGCTTCTTCAACTTCCACTTCTTCATTTTCTGCATCACTGACGTCTCCAGCATCAAGTGCTCTCCTTTGTGTTGTTTCCATGGCGTCCAATCTTGCACGCATTTCTCTCATCTCCCTTTCCATATCATGATTTTCTACAGGTGGCTCTATTGATACTATGGTAGTTGCGGGAGGTATTTACCTCCACGTGTAACCTTGACAATAATGGAATATTTCAGGAAGCAAGAAAAAACCCTAAAGTATTAAACTTAACCCTAGAAGACAAGTCAACTCAAAGAAATAATTAATATTAAGTATTTAGCCTCCAAAATGAGAAGTCGGCCCAGACAGCTCAGGAAATAATATAAATACAAGTAGCCAGATCTCATTTTGTACACTACAACTTAGAATTTTAGCTGGGAAGAAGTGCGCACTGCATAAACTAGACAAGTGCACAAGTCTGGGGAGAAGCTGCAATCGACAGCTGCCGCAATTTGTATTCCTAGTTTAGGCTCAGACTTTCTATTGGTTATGGTTGGAATTTCTGATCAGTCTTGGTTATATTTATGCATTATTCGTGGTTGACTATTTTTTTTTCTTCCGGAATCATTATCTGTCAAGGTTAAGGTGCCTGGGGGTGGCTTCAGCCTATGGTTGGGTGACAATATTGCTATATTGTCTATGGTTAAACAAGCACATCCATTACTTTCTAACAAGTTATGGGACCACACTATCTTCGGATAGTCTAACCATTGGAAGATAGATTGGGAGGATTTGCTCAGTTACAGTTGCAGTTGCAGCCAGTCTTTGCGGCAACAACGAAACCCTAACCCTCTTATTGAGGCACCTTAAGTGAAGAGATTGACCTAATTTCTGGATAGACTAGTGCACCCTAGACTAGCGCATCTCTTGGTACTCTCAGCTAGCTAAGACATCAAGTTTGAGTTTTCGGTCAAAATCAAGGATTGACCAAGTCAAAGGAATTATGACTTACTCTATGAAGTCATAAAACAAGTTAGAAGGGGCTTATAACTTCAGAGCATGGAAGACAAGGATTGACCTCATCCTTTCCAAGAATAAAGTGTTGGATATCGTGAAAGGAAAGATCGTGGAACCATAATTTGAAGAAGGAAAAGAGAAGGAACCTCATAATGTTTCATTTATGGAGAAGTTCAAAGACAGTGACATAAATTCCATGAGTATCATAGTGGAATCTATAAAAGACCACTTGATACCCTACATCTCCCATCTTGACTCATCTAAGAAGATGTACAATGCCCTAACTAACCTCTTCTCGGTCAAAAACATTGGACAAGTAATGAGTATGAATAATGAGCTTCATGACATGAAACTGAATGATGATGACAACATAACATCATACTTTGTGAGAATATCTCAGTTAAGAGATCAACTACAAGCTATTGAAGAAATCATTTCAGAGAAGGAACTGGTAAATATAGTACTCAATGGTCTTCCCAATACATGGGATGCATTTTCCACAAGCATGAACACAAGGAAGGAGTATCCCACATTTGAAGAAATTTGGACTTGTTGTGCACAAGAAGAATCAAGGATTAGTGCAAAAGAGAAACCCCAAAAGAAATACGATGATCAAGCCTTGACAACAAGGTTTAAGAATTTTAGGAATAAAAGGAAGTTTGGCTCAAGGAAGAAACCAAATCAAGAGAAAGATATGTCAAAAATACAATGCTTCAACTATCGAAAATATGGTCACTACAAGAATCATTGTCCTGATTTAAAGAAAAGGAAGGAAACACACGAAGCATCAGTTTCCGAAGAAAGGGAACCCTCAAAGAAGACCAAGAAAGATAAAACATACTTCTTCTTCTAAGACAAGGTAACAATATTCTTCATAGTTCTTCTACATACCATTTTTATATAGTTTCTGTACATATCTTGCATATCTATTTCTTAGAAGATAATATGTTCAAAGAGAAACAATACCTATGGAAGAATAACAAGATAAGGATTGCTATCATGATGACTACAAGTCAAGAAATACACATGAAAATATGAAGTACATTGACAATCCTTGGTAACAATTCCTGTGGAAGCTATTACAACTCCAAGATAAGCCGAAATAAAAATCAAACTTGAAGAAACCTGGAAGAAGTAAAAAACAAAAGAAATCATCAATCAAAACGAAAAGACCCATGGCACTTTGCACAAGGCAATAAGGATTTAGACGAAACCGTGGACTCTCTTAGATGGAGGGAGCCAATTATATAATTCTGAAAGAAGAGCATACATTCATGCATGAATCAAGGATTAGGAGGGAGATAATCCTAAATAATATGTTCCATCAAGGATTATGAAATATCTATCCATTTTCCCATTGATGGCATCAACCATGAAAATCAACATGTGTTCAGTTTGAATTTAAGAGAAATATTCTTCGAAAAGAAGCCTTAAAGTATCCCTGGTTGTCCATCCACATCCATGATCCTATGATGAAAGGAAGAAGTTGGAATCTTCAGGGCATGGAATCTACAGAAAAAATCCATGGACCCAAGAGCTAAAGAGAAACATTAAGAAGAACATGAAGATTCCAAGAGAGAAAGAAAAGCCAGAACAACAAGTCATTATATTGAGAATCACAAGACTACCAGCCTGGTCTAAATCCACTAGAAGAAATCAAGCAGAGGAAATAAAAGTTGTGATGAAGAACAGTGTATGGAAAACTTATGAATGGAAGCATTACGAGATCCATAACTAAAGATTCTCCCAAATGGAGGGAGAGGACTATGATGATAGCTTGTTCCAATAACCAAACATATGTCTACCTTAGACATTATATCTCCTGCAAATATCCATGGGTTGGAGTTTATATCATATGAATGCAAGGACTATTCTCCAGAGGAATTGAACAAAGAAGTGTATGTAGAGAAACCTCAAGGTTTTGAGGTATACTAGAAAGAGACTCTTGTATGCAGATGGAAGAAGACAACTTGGTGCAGAGCCTCTAATGCAAAACAAAAGTGTGATGAAAACTTTATATAACAGAGATATTGTATCATAATGGTTACTCAGAAGTCTAGGGTGATGGATTGTTAAATCCATGAGAAATTCTCATGATGACAGAAGAAGAGCCACTTGGATATGTTCCATTTTAAGCCTTGCCACGATGTCATGAGCTAAGAAGGAAACAAAAGAGTTGAATCCAACCATGGTATATTATAATGATTAGATCTATATGAAGCCTTCAGAGAAAACCAGTGTTCCAAAGACCGAAGTACATTAGGATCAAGAATTACATTCTCTGTGATGAGGTCCAGAAAAGAGAAGTGGTTCTCCAATATATCTCCATAGGAGCAAATAAGTTGATA
Source organism: Picea glauca (assembly GCA_000966675.3). Classification (NCBI taxonomy): domain Eukaryota; kingdom Viridiplantae; phylum Streptophyta; class Pinopsida; order Pinales; family Pinaceae; genus Picea; species Picea glauca. The sequence goes on from JZKD02S2121710.1 coordinate 51,372, forward strand.
TTTTGGTAAATCCTTTGCTCAATATGAAAAGGTTTGCGTACTCAAGAAATTAATAAGTTGGAGCTCATGGAGATGACTTCCTTATTGAAAAGGGAAGAGATGAATCCCAGGTTGGGGGGGAGAACTAATGTGTTATTGATTTATGGACAGTCATTTTTAGTTTGAAAAATGGTTTAGGATGAGAAATTCCTTTCCAGTTCGGAAAGTGGTTTGAGATTTCTGACAGACAGGCATTTTCCAGTTCGGAAAATGGTCCGGATCGGACGATCATTATCGTAATGAAAATGGTTTGATAGATTTCTGATGTATCATAGACAACGATTCCCCTTGTGGCCAGTGTGGGGGAATGGTCTCGGACAATATTTCTGCTTGACAGTCACTCTCAGTAGTGGTCAAGAAGAATGGTCTGCCTCGCCAGACATTCATTCTTTCGAAGTTCACAGTTGTGAGTAGTTTTGAAGAATGGTCCATTTTGGAGGTTGGTGCAGGACAATCATTTCCTTAAGAAATGTTCCAGACAGTCATTCCCTAAGGAAAATTCATTGTCTCCAGGTTGCAATTTTTTTAGTGTCGAAATAATGGCCCAGTTAGGTGAATGGTCCAGGTTCAACAATCGGGGACATGCATTCCCTAGGGAAGACTCATTCTCTCTAGGTTGCACTTTTTTTAGTGTCAGAATAATGGCCCAGTTAGGTGAATGGTCCAGGTTAAAAAATCAGGGACATGCATTCCCTAGGGCATACTCATTCTCTACAGGTTTCACTTTGTTTAGTGTCGGAGGAATGGCCTAGATAGGTGAATGGTCCAGGCTTATAAATCAGGCCAATTATTCTTCTATGCTTGAGAAGAATAGTCCAGTATATCATGGATGACACTTTACCTTTTGAGGGAAGATGCTCTTCCAGATCTCACAGATGTGAGTGGAAGAATGGCCCATATGACTCAATTTATATCATGACATTGTTTTTCTATGCAGGTTGATATCAGAAGATATGATTGCTATGGAGAATGTATGTCTCTAGACAATAGATGTATGATACTGTGGTGGATGTGTTCCACTAGTTGTGACTATGTGTCACTGATTAAGTAGTTGTGTGCTACTTAGTGTGGTAGTGTACCACTAGATTGTAGTTGTGTACTACTATGGAATGACACAGTTGTGTTATATTGAATGACATTGTTCAAATTTCCATGTAGACTATCTTTTCCTCAGAAAATTGCCATGTAGACTATCAGTAGTATTGAAAATGATTTTCATCTAGATGGATGGTCAGTGTACTGATGTACAAACATTCTCCAGACGGAAAATGGTCCAGGACATTTATTCTTCTAGGATGTATGTATGGATTAGAAGAGTAGTCCTTGTAGCCCATGGTGTGGCTTCCAACATCTCTTGGAATAGTTATTCTTCTTGTATCACTCCTTGGAGTGAGTGACTTATTCAACATCATGTCTGATTACTCAGATAGAGTATGGTTTTGAGAGATGATGAAGTTGATGTTGTCAGATGACACTGATAGTGATGATGGTGCTCGTGATCTAATCATGAGATAGTTTTTACTACTATGATGATGCTATCGGTTGAATGGTATGTTTGTGCTCAAGACCATTGCCTTCAATACCTCCCTAGCTAGGAGGGAGTGTTGCTATTATGGTAGATACGGGAGTTATTTACCTCCACGTGTAACCCTGACGAGAATAGAATATTATGGGAAGAAAGAAGAAACCCTAAAGTATTAAACTTAAGCCTAGAAGACAAGTTGTCTCAAGGAAATAATTAATATTAAGTATTTAACCTCCAAAATGAGAAGTCAGCCCAGATAGCTCAGGAAACAATATAAATACAAATAGCCAGACGTCATTTTGTACACTACAACTTAGAATTCCAGCTGAGAAGAAGTGTGCACTGCAGAAACTGGGCAAGTGCGCAATTCTGGGGAGCAACTGCAACCGACAACTGCCGCAATCCGTATTCCTAGTTTAGGCTCAGACTTTCTATTGGTTATGGTTGGAATTTCTGATCAGTCTTGGTTATATTTATGCATTATCCATGGTTAGCAATTGGTTTTCTTCCAGAATCATTCTATGTCAAGGTTAAGGTTCTCGGGGGTGGCTTCGACCTATGGTTGGGTGACAATATTGTTATATTGTCTATGGTTAAACGAGCACATCCATTACTTTATAACAAGCTCTGCATGTCTCCTAGGTGGCATTGTGCTAATGTATTTGATACCACTCGATGATATCATCCTACTTCTTTGTATCCCTTGCCTAAAAAAATCAATTTTGTGTGCTCTGATACCACTTGATGCAGCCCCCCTACCCTCTTGGGGATTCTATGACCTCCCGGTCTTGGATCTTCAATTTACTCGAGACAAATTAGCTCTTAGGGAATTCAACAAGCCTTGAACAATGACACACATGTCCCTTTGATGTTACCTGCAGGTTCGAGTTACCCGCAACCCTGCTCTCTGGCACTTTGGCAACACCAACCTTGCGAGTGCTAGCCCCCGCGCTAGACTCTTTCTCCTATGAGACCATGGGCTGTGACCGTGGGTCAACTCTTCGTAACTTTGGGATTCAAAAATATCACGACCTCCATATTTGGTTCTTTCTGAAATGATTTCTAATGAATGCATTGATCTCTGCTGCATGTCCACCTGGATCTAATGGTCCAGCTATATTTAGGGTTTTGCGACTTCGCGAGGATTCAGCCTACTCCACACACAAAATTTTTGGACCTCTATCTCCAGGATTTTTTAATCCATTGCTATGTATCCTCCTCATGGCCAATGGTCAGGATCACTTCACGACTTCCCAACCTCGCTCTTTCAACACTTCAAAATACTCCGAACCACGAAGTGCCGAAATGCTTCACGGCTAACCTTTGTGCAACTTTCTCTAGATCTGACGGTATGGGATGATCCCAATCCCTCTTGGACGAACCTTGCTCATTAATTTTGGGAAACCTTAAAGGATTTCTCCCTTTGAATATTTCTCGTCGCTCTCCCTCATGAGCTTGTTCTTTCTCGAACTTTTTCCTCTTCAGAGTACTCTCTTCAACAATTAGTCATATTTCAACCTATGCATGCCTTGCAAAAGGTCCTCCTTCACGAATTAGCTTCTCTTTGGATGAATTTCATTACTCCTCTTGAGCCTATGAGTCAAAAGACTCTATCGCGCACTCCTTGTAGACGATATGCACTCTCTACATGCAAATCTCCAAGTTACCTCTCTTGGACTTTGATAGGCTTCAAAACTTCAACAACATATATACATGTATGCGTACACTCTGATAAGCTTCAACAACTTCTTCAACATATACAACTACATCAACTACAATAATAGTTTCAACAACAACCATCAACCGCCTTATTTGGGCAACAACACAAAGATTAATACAAGAGGGACTCTTTGAGATTTTTCCTCCAACTACTCTAGGGCTATCCTATCGAAATAAAAGAATTCAACTACTTAGGATTTGTTACAATAAATATTTGTGATAGATAGATAAGATTAAACACATTGAATCTGTACTGAACACAACTTCATTAAAATAAAATACATCCTCCAACGATCTCATGCGATCATCGAGCTCCAAAACATTAAATATGTTCATAAATTTCAATCCCTTCAGAACATTTGCGTGATACGCCTCCTTTAATTCAAAATTATTTCTTCAAAATGTGTGCTAGTGCGCTTAGTTGTCCTCCACTCGTGCTTTTCTAGCGATGGTCCTCCATCAACAATGAAGGTGTATATTCCTGGGGTGCGATATGCATGTGGGGAATGAGATTCTGTGAGTAGTGGACACAAGTAGTCTCCTTGGAGGGAATCCTTCCTGTTGCATTGTGCAGCTTTTTGTAGCCTCAACCTAGCCTAGGATTTCATTTTCCCTAGGTGGAGTTTGGTCCCATCTTGTGGGTGAACCACTACTAATAGCTTGGAGCAGCATGGTCTAGTCCTAGGAGGTTTGTGGAAGGTTTGCACACATTTTGTGTCTTCTCATAAAAAGATAAGTACCAATCTATGTTAATTTTACATGCTATGTTTAAATGATGTGTATAGGTACACATTTGAATGTTATCATAATTGCCTGTATATATTGCATGTATGTGTTTATTGTCGCTTCTGCATGAATATGTGTATGAAGAAAATGTCTATCTCTGTTTAAAATTGCATTAGATATATATGTATACCAGAGCATGGTGGTTTCAAGTGGTATGACCTAGTCTGGGTGGTTGGGTGTGTTACAATATGGTTTCATAACAATTTGGTTTTGAAGTAGTGGCATGTCCCCATCTAGGGCAATCGAGGGATGTTACAATCTGGTCTTAGAGCCCATGGTTTCCACACTTAATGTGGATGGGCCATGAAAGTGGAATTTGGAGTCAAAATTCCATAAGGAAATGATGTACAAAGTGTTAGGAGGGTGCTGAGAGAACACCTTGGCTATGTTCAGAAGCTCATGAGGTATATCAGTTTGATAAACCACGAGAGATGTGGTATTGGGCTGCAAATTTTAATTTGGGTCATTGGATTTGTTGGAAGGAGACAGACCCCTCACAACTGTCATATCTGGAGAAATTTCTCAGAGGTTAAGCACCGAAGTCCTTCAGACTTCACCCCTGTGGCTGTTTTAAAGCTATAAGTAGAAGAAACTACAGAAGTCCCGAAGTCTGAAACTAATTTGGACCGTCCATTTTCTAGGGACACATGTTAGTGGATTAAGAAATGTTCGACAATTTCAAGGTTATGGGGTGTTTAGTAGCTAAATCCTTTGAAGTCTAGAGTTATTCTTTCTGTAGATCATTCGAGAGGAAGAGAGTAGTTGGATTTCTCTTGTGGTTCGACGTTAAGGGAAATCCATTGGAGGTTGCACAATGAAGAAATTGTCGTAGTCCCAAATCTACAGGAGGCAGTCGTCGGTGGTCGACAATTCAATAGTTTCAAAAAAGTGTCAATGTGAAGAAATCATCGAAGTCCCGGGTGCCAAAGTGATGTGACATGATGATGTCATCGGGGGTGATGTGGAACTGTTCAACAATCGGTAGTTCGACGGTTTTGAAAAGTGTCAATTTGAAGAAATTACCGAAGTCTCGGGTGCCTAAGTGATGTGGAATGATGACATCACCTGGGGTGATGTGGACCAATTCATAAATTCGACAGTTCAACAGTTCGGAGAAAGTGTCGATGATAAGAAATCTCCGAAGTCCTGAAGCGCCAGATATGATTTGACAAGATGAAATCACCTAAGGTGACATGGACCTACCTAGGTCTACCATGTGTCACTCATTTCCATACTTTTGACAATCCTTAGGATCAATTGGAACATGACATGTGTCACTTGACAGTGGGGCCACGTGTCACCACTTTGATTGGTGACAAATGTACTACATGGGCTCTGGGAGGTTAAGTAGTTCAGGAGTTAGACGTTCGGGGAAAACTGTTGGAAGAACTTCTAGACCTTCGAAGTACCAAAGTCCTGAAGTTACTTAGTGATGTGGCTTCATGATTTCACTTGGGGTGACGAAAAAACACAAGATGCATGCCACGTGTTAGTGTGCTATGTGATTTTGAAAGGCTGATTTTTCCAGTTAGGACTTGACATGTGTCACCCCTCAGATTGGGATACGTGTCTTGTTTTTGGAATCCACCACGTAACACTCAGGTGTGTAGTACTAAGTGGACCTTAGGGGTTTTCCACTTTGGAATTCATATGGTATGAAGGGAGAGGGAAGTGAAAACCCCAAAGCTCCGAAGAGCGGAGTAAATCCTCGCCGTTCATCAGGAGGGGACATGCGACAGTAGATCCTGTGGTCTAGAGGATTCACAACATAAGTAGTTACGGTCAAGGAATTCTGGAGGCTCGAAGGCCATAGTCCATTGTGACAATTGTTCATAAAGGACGTGTGGTGCCAGATCCCATAGTCTGGAGGAATGGTGCTCCAGAGGATATGAGTTGCATTTTTCTATGAGTCGAGAACTCCCAGAGGGTCGGAGCTAATCTCGACATTGATCAGGGAATGACACATGGAGGAAAGAGAGGGGATGTATGGTGGGTCGACACTTGGAGAGATTGGTAGTGTTGTGCTTTGGAAACCACCGAATCCCAGAGTCTCGGAGCTCCTATCCACTGTAGATATAAATGAGGAATAAGGACCGTTGATTTGTACGTCCTCTGAGTATTCAAAGAATCGATGTTTAGGGAAAATGTATGGTAATGGGGGAAGATCCTCCGAAGCCCTGAAGTTCTGAAGCCCCGGAGGCCCGAAGAAGGATAGGCGCCTAGTTTCTAGCACTGGGTCATAGCCCTTGGTCACATGAATTTGGGGGCCGAAAAAAAGGGTCTAGCACCTCAAATTTTGTTTTAGGACCAGAAAAAGGGCTTAGAGAATGATCCCATGAGACTTTTAATTGTACATAACTACACCTAAAGGAACAAGGAAGGCTTGTAAACCTGAAGGAGGGATCCAACATGGATCCAAGAGCCAATTCGAATCTGATTTGGAAGAATCCATGTACAGGATTGCATTGCAGAGAAGATAAATTGTTCAAATATCCATAACTTCCTGCTCAAAACTCAGAATTGAGCATGGAAACAACCATTGGAAAGGTCTTGAATAGTAAAAGAAAAATGTTCACCCAAAAAGTGGATCTAAATATTCAATTTCTCAAGAAATCAATAGAAAACAAGTCTGATATATATTAATGAATCAGAATGGTTCATGCTTTCATGAAATTATTAAGAACAATTAGCCTGACAAAGTTCTGTTGGCTGCACATTTTTGTAGAATTAACAACTGTCAGATCAGATTCAACACAACGTGCAGAGTAATGGAGGATAATAAGGTAGTATTCAATCAAGAAGATGAAATAAAAAGGTTTAATGTCCATTTGGATATGGAAGGAACCAACTCCAATGAAAATGGAGGAGAAAATAAGGAAGACAAAAATCTGGTTGAGACCCTCAGAAAATTGCAAATAGATGTCCAAATCCATAAGGATTATAATGAGAGGCTTATGAAGGTTAAGGAACAATAGGAAGACTTCAATATGAAGTTCATGAAAATCCTGGATAGAATTTAAAATAAGTTGGATAAGGAGAGTGGTTCCAGCAAATCAGGAAGCCACTAGACCCCTCAGAAGAAAGGAAGATCAAGGAGTGGTATCATACATCACCATCACTCCCAAAAGCATTCCCATAGGAGATCACAGAGTATCTCAAGTCCATCCCCTGTCAGGAAGCATAGGAGGTCTGGGGTGGATGAGTTTAAAGGAGAAATTAATAAGATCAAACCTCCTACTTTTGATGGAGAGCACAAGAAGGATGAAGATGTTAAGACATGGATGCTAGGCATGAGGAAGTACTTCCAATTTCTTAACTATTATTTCCATGCAAAAGGAAGAATTTCTATCATCAGCTAAAAGGAAAGGCATCCATATTGTGGGATCAACTTGTGCAAGTGCAACACCTCAGGGAGGAAAATTTGACTTGGAAGGAATTCAAGAGACATTTTGAGAAGAAATACATGACCAAGAGGTATTATGACAAAAATATGAAAGAGTTCTTTGAAATTAAACTAGGAAGCATGAATATTGATGAATATGAAAGGATATTCTCAGAGATGTTGAAGTATGTCTCCTTCATCAAGGATGAGACAATAAATATTCAAAGGTACCTGAGTGGGATGCCATCTTTCATCAGTGAAAAAATCCAATATGATGATCCCCAAGACTCTGGAAGAAACTATAAGGAGAGAGAAATGATTATATGATCAACAAAAAGGAAATCCTACTTTCCAGAATGCTTGGGAGGACAAGAAGAAGTTTAAGAAGGAACAAAGGCAGAAGGGAAATAAGCCTCCATTTTTCAGAAACAGTCCTCAAGGACAACCATCTTTTAGAGAGCATAGAATGGCTGAGGTAGGTGGAAAAAGGCCAAGGAAAACACCCATTCAATGTTGGGACTGTAAAGGAGACCATAAGTATAGAGTTTGTCCTCACAAAGGTGAAAAACTAAGAGATATCCACAATGTACAACAAGATGAAACAATGGAGGACATGGGCATAAGTGTTCCAAGGATCTATGCAACCCTGGAAAACAAGCAAGCATAGTTTCAATCACACATGATTGAAGTATAAGGTATGATCAATAACCATGCCTTTACTATTTTGATAGATTCAGGAGCTAGTCATAGCTACCTAGATCCTAAAGTTGTGGAAATATTTTGTTTTCCAAGAAGCAAGCATGAGAAATCTTGGCTGGTACAGTTGGCTATAGGAGCCAAGAGATAAGTGGTTGGGCTACTCAAATCATGTCCAATGGACATGAATGGAATAAGTACCAAGGAAGATTTGAACATCCTGCCATTGGTTTCATATGAATATCTAATTGGTATGGATTGGATGGACCAACACCATACTGTCTTAGATTGTCATGACAAGGAATTTAATTTCTTGGATGAGGAAGGGAACCCAAGAACAGTCCAAGGAATTCCTAGGGTAGTTATTGTCCGAGAGATCTCAACAATGCAGTTGAAGAAGTGTTACTTGAAGGGCTGCCAAATATTTTCATCCCATATGGAGGAAGCATCTAAGGATAAGGTGCTAAATTTGGAGGATCATGCAGTCCTGAAATATTTTGAAGATGTGTTTAAGGAGATACCAGGACTACCCCCAAAGAGAGGTATTGATTTCTTTATAAATTTGATTCATGGAGCAACTCTAGTATCAAAGACCCCCTATAGAATGAGTACACCAGATATAAAGTAGTTGCAAATGTAATTTGAAGAGATACTAAGGAAGGGGTATATACTCTCAAATGTGTCACCTTGGGGCGCCGCAGTCTTGTTCGTGAAGAATAAAGATGGGACATTGAGATTGTGCATCGATTTCATACAATTGAACAAAGTGACCATAAATAACACGTATCCTTTGCCAAGGATTGGTGATCTCTTTGATCAGTTAAAATATGCAAGGACATTCTCATAGATTGATCTCAATTCAAGATATCATCAAGTGAGGATTGGAGATGAAGACATCAGAAAGACCGCCTTCAGGATAAAGTATGGTCATTATGAATTCATAGTGGTGCCATTTGAATTATCAAATGCACCAATTGTTTTCATGTGTTTGATGAATGGTGTTTTCCAAGAATATTTAGACAATTTTGTCATTGTCTTTTTGGATGAAATCCTTGTGTATTCCAAGTCAGAAGAAGAACATGAGCATCATTTGAGAATGGTTTTACAAATATTAAGAGAGGATCATATGTATGCCAAATTGAGCAAGTGCTCATTTTATCAAAACAAAATTCACTATTTGGGGCATATCATATCTGAAGAATGGATAATAGTGGACCTTGAAAAGATTGAGGCCGTTAAAGGGTGGACAACACCTAAGAATGTGACAAAAGTTAGATCCTTCATGGGTCTAGTTGGATACTACAGAAGGTTCATTGCATGGTTTTCGAGAATTTCTCACCCAATCACTTCCTTATAAAGGAAGGGGGTGAAGTTTCAATAGAAAACATAATGTGAAAAGAGCTTCCAAAAATTGAAGCATTTGTTAAATAGTGCTCCCATTATAAGGATTTATGATCCAAATGAAGATTTTGTGGTTTGCACATATGCATGCAAAGAAGGACTTGGTGGAGTCCTTAGCCAGAATGGGTTTGTGATATGTTTTGAATCCAAAAAATTGAAAGAGCATGAAAGGCTCTATGCCACTCATGATTTGGAATTGGAAGCCATAGTGCATACCCTGAAGAAGTGTATGCACTACCTCATGTGAAACACGTTTGAGCTGAGGACAGACCATAATGGTCTGAAATGCTTGTTTGATCAACCAACTTTGAATGTTAGGCAGAGTAGATGGTTGGAATTCCTCTGTGAGTATGACTTTGATATTAAGAACGTCAAAGGAAAAGAGAAAAAAGTGGTTGATGCACTAATAAAGAGAGTGTATGAACTGCATGCTACAACCATTAGCATGTATCAAACTGATCTTAAAAGAAGAATTTATGAGGCTGCAAAAGATGATTTGCAGTACATGGAATTGGTAACAAAATTGCAGCAAGGAAAAATGCAACAAAAAGTTGAAGATTATGAATTGGGGAATGATGGAATTCTCCTGTATAGGAACATGACTTATGTACCCAATTCTCCTAAATTGAGGATTACAATTTTAAAGGAGATGCATAATACACCTTATGTTGGGCACCCAGGATATTATAAAATAGTTTCAGCAGTCAAGAGTCAATATTATTGGCCAGACATGAAGATGGATATTGTTGAATATATTTCTAAATGATTGGAGTGTCAAAGGGTCAAGGTTGAGCATAGAGACCCATCTGGGTTGCTGCAACCATTACCCAATCCTGAGTAGAAGTGGGAAGCGGTGAAAATGGATTTCATCACCAAATTTCCCAGAACAAGCAAGTAGAATGATGCTATCATGGTGGTGGTGGACAAGATTACCAAAGCTTCCCATTTCATTCACATGAAGGTTACTCACAAGGCAACCAATGTTGTTGATAACTACATGAGGGAAGTAGCACGCTTGCATGACATACCCAAGACAATTGTGTCTGAAAGAGACCCAAAGTTTACCTCAAAGTTTTGGAAGGGGTTATTCAAAGGGTTCGGAACAAATCTAAACTTCAACCACAACTTACCACCCAGAGTCTCATGGGAAAACATAAAGGGTGAACCAAGTGATAAAGGATATGCTAAGGATGTATGTGATGGAAAAACCATCAAAATGGGAAGATTATCTACACTTGGTGGAATTTTCCTACAACAATGGGTATCAAGCATCACCGAAGATGAGCCCATTTGAGGCACTTTATGGAAAAAAGTGCAACACTCTAGTAAGTTGGGACAACCCAACCATCAGAGTAGTGATTGGGCCACAGTTGCTCAGAGAAATGGAAGAGAATATGTCAAAGATTAAAAATAATTTAAAAGCTTCCCAAGACAGGAATAAAAGCTATGCTAAAAATAAAAGAACTCACAGAGAATTTAAAGTGGGTGATCATGTTTTCTTGAAGGTGGAAGCCAACAGAATTTCCCTCAAGTTGGGAAACTGTTCCAAGTTGGAAGCCAGATATTGTGGGTCATTTGAAATCCTAGAGAGGATTGGACCAATAGATTGTGGGTTATTTCACAATTTTGTCCATACTTCACACCTTGCACACACGCACTCACGCACTAAGAAAGAACACAACCAGAGCCAATTTCTACCATTTTTGAACCCTCTTCTACCATGAACATCTATAATTTTTGAGTTGTTCCTTACCTTACCTGATTTTACTATTGTGGTTACCTAGTTGATTTAAGAGCTAAAAAAAAGAAGCGGGTTGTTAGGCATGTGGTTTAAAGAGGCAGGTTGTCAGGACCGTGGTTGAAGAAGCAGGTTTTCAGGCCCGTGAACAACTCTCTCCAGGTGAGAGAGGTTTTTGGGGAAGTTATTTATCTTGGAGGGAGTCCAACAACAACTATAGAGCTCTAAGAATTCTTGATCTAACCTTTTGCTGAAGCCCTGGAAGGGAAGTGGAGAAGTCAATGGATTGTGGAACAATGAAGGTGTATATTCTCGGGGTGGGATATGCATTTAGGGAATGAGAGTCTGTGAGTATTGGGTGTAAGAAGGCTCCTTGGAGGGAATCCTTCCAGTTGCATTGTGCAACTTTCCGTAGCCTCAACCTAGCCTAGGATTTCCTTTTCCCTGGGTGGAGTTTAGTCCCAACTTGGGGGTGACCCACTACTGATAGCTTGGAGTAGCATGTTCTAAGGTTGGGAGGTTCATGGAAGGTCTGCACTCATTTGGTGGTCTTCTCATAAAACTACAAGTGTTGGCATGTTTTACAGGCAACACATGCTTGTCATTGATGGCAAGTACAAAAACGATGATGGCTTGAGTACATGAAGAATTTAACAGATAGACACCAGAAAAATTTTGGGAAGACACCGCAGAGCAAGATCGATAAGATCAGAAGAGATAGTGCAGAGGATGGTTGGCATGCTTTACATGCAGTATGTGCTTGTCATTGATGACAAGATCAGAGTATGCAACAAAGGCAAAACAAGGACAAAGTAAGCTCAGGAGGAATTAGCGCAGAGTCGAGCACAGTGCATAGGTGTGCACTAGGGATGAGGTTAACTCACTGCCAAAGCTCAAGAGAGATAGCATACTCAGGATCTTAGGCGAATCAAAGGTCGAGGACTTTGACACTTAGAAATTCTCCCAAGTAAGGAGGATGCATAAGATCGGGAGGAGAAGCGTCAGTGATCGTTGGATCCCATCTTGAATTCCTGATGGCCGTCAGATCTGAATGTATACAAGAAGAGGGCACTGAAGAGGAGGATATATCTCAGGTGTTAGATCCAAGCACGAGATCCGACCATTGTTGGATCAAGGAGAACCTGCATGTTCTTTAAAGTACAAGGAGAAGCGGGCGTACAGAATCCCAAAAGAAGGAGGACCGTCCATTTACGGGTAGGACACGTGGACATATATCATCATTTCATTGTCTGGGAAGTCAAAGGAACGGGGTTCCCTAACCTGTCGAATTCGCAAAATGTGAAACCTCGAAGTAAACTCCATTTCGGAGTTTCAGAAATCGGGAGATGGGGATGTCAAGAACTCCTACCATAGGAGTCCCGAAGTCGTGAACCCCGAAATCACGATATGATCTGAGCTATTGAATCAAGATCAGATCTAGACCGTCAAATCATAGGACAAGTGGCAAGCGATTGGAATTTCGCTGACTTGGAGTCAACGGAGCATGGTGTGAAAACTCGCGAGATGTGAGATCCTGATAAGATATGGACCGTCGGATCTATGGAGATTTCAACCGTCGATTAGACTCAATGAAGTTTATAAACTCACGAAATATGAAGAGCCTTTTGGCACAGCCTGTGGTCACCGCTAGTGGTCATGAGAAGGGAAGGAGTCAGTTCAGATAAGCTCAATTTTGGAGTTTCAGGGATCGGGACATGGAGTGTAACAAAATATTTACCACGGGGATCCTGAAATGCCGAAGTAAACACAAGTTTCTATGAATTCAATCCAACGGTGCAAGTGAAGTTGAAGAAGATCGCAGGGCTACTTTTTCATTTCTCAGTGTAACAACTAAAACAAATGATGATATCTTCCATAGGACTCGAAGAGGATTGAGTGTGATCGCCAAAGAAGATGAAGAGTCTCAAGGCATCTTCCAGTGGATTGAGAATTATTGATATAGGCGATTGACAGATGGAAGGGGATTGAATTCTGTAGCTGAAAACAGAAAGGATAAGCTCGTCTAAGACAGAGAAGACGAAGAGTCTCGACTGCCAGAGAGGCTGAGGAATCTCAACATGACATCCAGTGATGCTGAACGCGTGAGAAAACTGCCAGAGAAGCTGAAGGGTTACCCTGATGATCAGACAGAGCACTAGAGATGTGGAGGAGATGAATGCGGTGTGAGTAGGCAGAGGCATTGCATACATTGCATCCACAAGGTGCACAGAAGCTAGAAGTACACGACACAGAGAAGTGATGATGTGGTTGTTGCTGAGGTGAAGTAATGCATGTGTGAGGAAGTAAAGGGGGGTGCAATAGTTGAAATGGATAGGAAACAAAAGGTGCATTGAATGGGAATTGCACACAGAGCACAAAAGGGAAGAAGAATAGAATGGGCAGCGGATGCATGCTGGAAGACAGTGATGAATTATGAGTAGCAAAATCTTGCAGAACAGTGATGACATTGGTAAGATGTTATTGAACACTATATCACTGTAATAGGTTTCATTATTTCATATTCATAATCTAGGGTGGAAGGGAGGTTCTAGGGAGGACTGGTGTCCTCATAGGTTCAAGTGGGTGCTTGAACATAGGGAGTTGTAGCTTACTTCTAGTTGGTGCTAGAGAAACTAGGGAGTTTGTGCTTCCTTATAGTTGGTGCTAGAGAAACTAGGGAGTAGGTGCTTCTTTCTAGTTGGTTCTAGAGAAACCAGGGAGTTGGTGCTTCCTTCTAGTGGGTGTTAGAGAAAAACAGAAAGTTGGTTCTCTCAGCAAGTTGCAGCTTGCAAAAAATATAGGTTGTAGCCTCACAAAGAGTTGGTGCTCATATGTATGATAATGTAAAGAATGTAATTAATACTTATCATATAAAGAAGAAGAGGTTTTTTATCCTGTATGGGTTTCCTTGGGAAAACTTTGTCTCTGTGTTTCTCATATATGTGACTGATGTTGAATGTGCCATTGTTTATTTCCCTGCATTATTGTGATCATCATTGAGTGACTTGTAAAGATTTGAAAAGAAGCATAATTGTTTAAGCAAGGTAACAACTAATTCACCCCCCCTCTCAGTTGTCCAACAATTGGTATCAGAGCTAGCCCCTTTTATATAAGGGTAGATCCTAGAGCTTAGACATGTCAAGCCATGAAGGAAATTCAACCAATAAGGCCCCTCTGTTCAATGGAACAAAATTTGCCTTCTGGAAAGTTAGAATGAGAACCTACATAATGGCGTTAGGTGTAGATGTCTGGGATGTGGTAGATACTGGTTATGTAAAGCTAGTTTTGCTAGCTAATAAGGATGACAAACTAGAATTTAGCTCCAACACTAAGGCTATGAATGCTATCTTGAGTGGGCTCGCAGAAGCAGAATTTGTAAAAGTTATGCACCTAGGAACTGCCAAAGAAATGTGG
>JZKD02S2121710.1:87256-102217 GCA_000966675.3 Picea glauca
CACGTTGCAAGTTTCAACTGGGAACTGTGCATTGCAACTGTCAACTGGGATCCGTGCATTGTAACTGTCAACTGGGAACTACACACTGTAACTGGATAAATCACACTTGATTATAAGAGTTGTGTTATGCGACAAGTGAAATGATCCAACCTTTATTTATAAAGTTCTAATCACCTTCAATTTCCTTGTGGGGCCGACTTCTTCTTTTGTCTTCAATTTCTTATTTAATGCTTTATGGGGTTTCTTCAATGGTTTGTCTTGTCTTCTTTGGATTTCTTCTTCACTAGAAAAGTTGTCCATGAGCCTTGTTGATGTATCATCTCCTCACATGCACGTCAAATTAATATAGGGCTCTAATGTTGAGTAGATTTATTGAGAATCCCCTCATCACAAGGGTTCTCTAGAGCCTACATCTTCAACATTAGACTAGACTTGTAAACAAGTCAAACCTGCCCTATAAAAATAGATCACTCCATCCTGAAGCATGAAATGTGAGATCATCTCGAGTATTTATCTCTCCTCATCAAATCAACATGACTACTGGGATAAATACTACACATGGGCCATTCACCATTATCCAAATAAAAATATCCCTGTGAGTGAATGTATCATTCTCCCTTGGTCAAATTAGCATGACCAATCTGGGAGAATGTCTACTCGATGTTGAAACATCAACATAAAGTTGGTACCCAACTACAACAATGAAACACCAACATATTAAACCTCTTTAACCAATGAATTCATAACTAATTTTCTTCCATCGATCCTTGATTGAAAATTCTATCAAGGTCAACAATGCCCTACCTTCATTCTACCATGAAATTAGAACAAGTGTAGGTCCCAACTGATCCTCCCACACATCTCCATTTCATTGATGTTAGGGTTCCCTAGTACCTATGTTCCCAAATCTCTCTGAGATCTATGAAATCATAAAAACCATTGATCTGCACATTCACATTAGATAAACATATTCATTTATGGGTTAGTTGATACTTTTTGGTTCAATCTTCTCCATAAGCTCTAAAATGGATATGACATTGACACATGAACTCTGTTGACATCACCAATATGAAACCTAGTTTTTTACTATTATATGCCCTATCCCTCTCTATGTTGCTCCATGATATGTCATATGATTGGATTTAATTACAAAATGTTCTCTAGTATTAAAAAACAATTGAGTATTATTCTGCATTACTTCTTCCTATAAACCAGTTGATGTGTGGATTTTGTTCCATCATTAACATGAAGACATCAAAATTCAAACCAATTTCCACCTCAAATGAGAAAAACTCAAACAAACACTAATTGAAACAAATGTTGTGCATGGTGTATGCAACAGCACAGGTTCACCAAGGATGCTCCTTCATCATGATTGAAGCAAACCTCCTACATGTTGATGGATCTAGCCTCATGATGGAAGCAAAGTAGTACTCTTGACCAACAATGGTAAATTTTTACTTTTGTTTCATATTATGTATGATAAACATTAAAAAAGGAAGAACACATTTCAATGACATTTTTATCAGAATTTTTAACAAAGACTATTTTGGTACTACTTTATCATTGACCTAGACCTTACCCGTAAGTTCTTGTGAATTGTTTTTATGCATGTGTGTACGAAAAACAATATCAATTGAGTATTAAAGTTGAGTGCAAACTAATAATGACTGGTAAATAGGCCTACACTACTTATAGCATTCCCTATACATGCATTTTAACACATTAACCAATTACCTATGGATTCAAACAACTTAAACATGATAGTGTAGGGAAAATAAGGTAGCTTTTTATTAAGCCAATGGAAAAGAAAATAAGATAACTAAATGTCACCTGGAAGAAGCTTGTAAAAGTTGTCTCCAATCTTTATCCATGGGAAGGTCCTTAGAATACTTAAATGGACTTTCTCAAACTTTAAATTAAGTAAATAGGTACCACTTTCTCTTTTGCATAACACTTTGGACGGGAAAATGAGTAGCATGGAGGCAAGGCTAGGTTGGAGGCTTGATGATTCTTTCCTCTTTGGAAAAATATCAATAGTGTAACTTTATCACAAAAATATCTATCAAATGCATGCAAAGGCCTGGATTTATAGGACGTTATTGAGCTTGAAAGAAACTAGTTTTAGTGTGAATTCCCAAGGCTTGGGTATGGGCATCCATGTGACTAGTTAGGCTCTAAGGTGGGACAAGTACTTGTACATACATGAGTAATAAGGTCATGCAAACACCAATAAAGTCCTTGAGTCAACCATAGGCATTAATGGGTTATGGATTTTTTAAACACACTACTTCAGAGGTCACCCGAGTATATAAAAAAAAAGGATTGATTTGCCAATATTTAGGGATAATCCATGCAATACTTTTTGTAATCAACTATGAGTTTGGTTGGGTTTGGTGGTGTGGAATCAACCTATACATCATGCACTTGGATATATTAGACAAGGTTAATGTTGATGGGATGCTTTTGGCTAAAATAACATATGTGTTAGAATTGAGAAGAATTAGAGTGATAACATATGCTCTTTGATGTATGATGTATGTGGTTAGGATCTTATCATATAGTGAAAATATATTATGTATTTCTTGTTTATGTTATTAAAAAATAGAGAGAACAAAATAGAATTGGAACTAAAGGAAGGAATTTTGATAGATAGATAAAGGAGGTCACCTGCAAAAAAAAATCATTATGAGGTTGTGTGTGTACACACACAACAAAGTTATCAACTTAACGAGAACTCTCCATAGTTTTCATTTTTTTAGAGGTTATATTTAGTGGCTATTTTTACCCCATTTCAAAAAGTGGTGTTACTAGTAGCACCCCTCTTTTTTCAGAGGTAAAATTACAATTTTTTTCAACTGTCATATGTAAAGTCACAAACGAAATTCTTAAAATTGACCCCGTTACAAAAATTGGTGCTCACAACATCACCCATTTGTTTTGGGGGTTTAAATTATAACTTGGTTGAAATTGTTGTCTCAACAACCACTACCATTCCAAATAAAAACCTTAATATCGACATTCTAAACTAAAAATGTTGCTAGCAATAGTGGTCTTTTTTCTTCAAGGTTTGCATTACTAGTTGTTTGACACCGTGGTCTTCACCACTAATATCGTTGTGAACCAAAACCATAAAATCAACCTCTAAATCATAATGTGGTGCTATAAGTAGCATATTTTTATTTTTATTTTTTTTATTTTTGCATTGTTTTTTAGATCATTACCTAAAAACCAAACACCTTTACAAATCAAATCATAAAAAAGAAAGAAAAAATAATAAATAGGAAGAAAAAAATTATATATATATATATATATATATATAAACATGTTTTTTTTTTTAACTATACTTAAAAAAAAAACTGTAATGATTTAAAAGAATTAGAAAGTATAAACAAACATGCTTCACAATACTTAAATTAAAAAATAAAAATAAAAACATAAAATTAAAAATAACAAAATTAAAACAAAGTTAATTTTTTTTTTTTTTTTATCTAAAACATATAAATTTAAATAAAAAAATAATTGTAAATATTTAAAATAAAATAAAAACAATTCAAAACCTAATAAAAAATTAAAAAAAAAATTTAAATAAAAAAATAATTGTAAATATTTAAAATAAAATGAAAACAATTCAAAACCTAATAAAAAATTAAAAAAAATGGTTTTCCATAAATTTAAAAAATACAAGATAATTAAAAGTTAAAAAAACTTAAATTAAAAAATAAAAATAAAAACATAAAATAAAARAATAAAAATAAAAACATAAAATAAAAATTAAAACAAAGTTATTATTTTTTTTTTATCTAAAACATATAAATTTAAATAAAAATAGTTGTAAATATTTAAAATAAAATAAAAACAATTCAAAACCTAATAAAGTTTAAAAAAAAAACAATTTTCTATAAATTTTAAAAAATACAAGAAAATTAAAAATTAAAAAAGAAAATATAATTTTTATTTTTTATTTTTAAATCCTAGGAAGGGAGCCATAAACCATTTTCTAACCTCTATTAAAATTTTACTATTTTCTATTGCATTATCTTTTTTTTTTATCTTTTTTCTATTGCATTATCTTTTGGAAATACCTAAAACCAACATTTAGGTAACTTTAGCTTCTTTAATAAATTATTTGGCCATACATAACATTACATTTCTTTATTAACCATCATTTGGCCAAACATAACATTACCTTTTTTTTCATTAAGCATCGTTTGGCCAAACATAACATTACCTTTCTTCATTAACCATCATTGGCAACAATGAAAACTTTCTTCCTTCTTTCTCAATTTGGTATATATGTATCTTTCCATTATGAACTACATTTATATCAAATTCAAATTTCCAAGGTGTACCAATGCATTGAAGGCATTTATGGTTAACACATCACATAACACTTTATCTTTATAATATCCAATCTATACATTTATTAGGCATTGTTTTGATATCATAATATCCAATCTATACATTTATTAGGCATTGTTTTGATATCATAATATCCAATCTATACATTTATTAGGCATTGCTTTGATATCCTTACTTGATGTTCCTTTTGCACCCATAAACATTTTCAAGCATTAGGATAGTGTATACATTTCAAGTTTAGATTCTTAATTACTCTTGTTATCAATAATCAATGAATAACATTTATTCTAATCTTGTATTTGGTTTTAAATGGGGTCTTGCATTACCAGATATATTGGTCTCCATCTTGTTTCTTCAACTTCAAAAACACCCTTTGAAACATTATGTTCTCACCTTACTCTCACTGGCTAACCTTAGACATGAGCTTCTCACCTTTTCTATTGTTAATTACCATGAGGTTCTTACCTTGCTCCCACCTTTCTCTCATTGACTATTGAATTTGTTCTTGAATTACATTAGTTTTGGCTTCGTGTCTTCTTCCATCATTCATGTTTCCAAAAACTTCATTTTCTTTATGTACTTGAGAACCACATTTGAAGCATATCCTATGAATCTCCATTTTCCTCTACTATAAACATGTCCTCTATTGGAATTATAACAACCCTAAAATTTTGGTTATTAGAACTTATGCTAGCCTCCTCCTTGTTTCTTCCACTAGATTTTTCTCTTCCCAA
Organism: Picea glauca; assembly: GCA_000966675.3. NCBI lineage: Eukaryota > Viridiplantae > Streptophyta > Pinopsida > Pinales > Pinaceae > Picea > Picea glauca. The sequence continues at coordinate 92,353 of JZKD02S2121710.1, forward strand.
AGATTTTCTTCCTCTTCCTCTCGTGCTTAGGCCCCTCATATTGATCTATTTAATTGTCAACTTCTTTAAATAACTTAAGGACAATTGAAAACCTCAGGAATTAAGTAGACATTTTTAAGAACCAACACTTTGAGAATGATAAAACGTCAATGAATAACAATTCACTTCAAGGGGGAAGTCGCCTTTTACAATATATTCAATGTAAAAGACAAGATAAGATGATCCTAAGACTAGGTCTCCTTGGTATATATATATATATAGGAGACAAATGATACAATTATAGTGAAAGAGTACAATGAAAGGTTCTAGTCGACCTACTAATATAACACTAGAAATGTAATAACTCAATATCTAGGGCTTAATAACATGTTTTATGCTTAACACGGGGCTTTGTCTAGGGCTTAACATAATTTCATAAAACTAGTCTCATTTTGCATGTTAAATCTCAAACCATTAATATACCTTGCATTTTACTCAACTATCTAAATCCTTTGCGTTGAATGAATCAATAGACTATAAAATTATTTTGTATAGTCCTTAACAACCTTCTCTCCATGCCTAAGTTTATGTAACTACCTTAGAAAATTTAAAGCTAAATCAACAAGGAAAAATTTACCATAGAGTATCCCACCATAATGAAGCATGACCTTGTAATTTTGAGGAGGAATTTTTTATTCTACTAGGGAATTGATCTGAAAATACTTAGATGCCAAATTATTCTTTAAACACACATTTCAACATCTAACTTGATTCAGAATCATTATTGATCGCATTTGACATATTTGCGTAACACATGTGGATCATTTACTCATCCAAAACTTCATGAAATGATGACGCTTTTGTAGAATTATGTGAGATGACACAACAAAAAATAAAAGAACTAAATAAGACAATATTTGATGATGGAGTTCACCTCTCCTAGGCTACATCTCCGAGTCCCTTCAATAGTGAGATTGTTATTCATTAATTTCAAATTTCAAAAATTACAATGAAAATGGACTTACAAATCCAAATTTGAAGTCACTCTTTTATTTTGCCGCTCAAACCTAGAAATAGAGTTTACTATTGAATTCCTTTCGAAATTCTGAGAAAAAGGAATATAAACTCGACCATATTCTGAACTTGCTCAAAATGACCCTCTTTACACCCCAAACGATGCATTATGGCTCTCATACATGGAAATATGGACAAATAATTTCATAGAAAACATATTAGCACAAAAATAAGATCATCATCATTCTCCTCTCAAGAAACTGAGAAAAATGACTATAAACAAGAATATATTTGGACATGGTGCTCTATGGTATGCAAATCAAGATAAAACCATTATGTTTGCTCTCATTGGCATGCATCTCAATGAACTATATGTACCCTACTAATAAATCTATGCATTCTCGTACTCTCATACTCTGTCTCGAGATTCATGCCCATTAAATAGGCTAGGTCGGCCAAAATTGTGGCCTAACCTTAGCGCAAACTTGGCATCAAATTAAATGTGTTAACATTTGAATCTCTATAACAAAGGGTGCTTTGGGCGCGATGGTTAAAACATTGGAATGTTATATGGTGGGTCACGGGGTCAAACCCAACTGACCATGCCATAAATTACAATGTTTTGTTTGAAACTATATGGTAATATATTTATAACATTAAAAAAACCCCATGTGAATATATGGTATGGTTACATGGGATTCGAATGAATTGTGGTCGGGGGATTATCCCTTAGCCCTTTTCCCATAGATTAAACCTTCAACCAACTTCAAATATATTTTGTGCCATTAGTGGTTAAGTGAGACGATGGTGGTGTAATGGTAAAGCATTGGTTGTGAGGTGAGAGGTCGAGGGTTCGACTCCAGTCGAATCATGAAATTTTTGGTAAACCAAGCCATATAGGGCCAATGTGAGACTTCCATGTAGAAATCTCTCATTGGTCCACCTATTCCATGTGTCAAATTCTAATTGGTCCTCCTGGACTATATGATCACCATGTCACCTGCCTAGTTGGATGTATAATCTACCACATGTCACCCTATGGTGCTACCACATTAGCATTGTAAGGACTTGTATGGATGTGCCATGTGTCACCCTTCTAGTGGTTCCACGTGTCACCTCTTCTTTGACTTTTGACACGTTTGACTGGCCATATATTTCTCATACGAACTTTGTTTGAGGAAATTCTTACGTCGTTGGAAATTTCTTGTCGAGATCTACGCAATAAATTTGTTTTCAAGAACAATTGAGATGATGAAATTTTGAGCATTTACGGATCCTCTTGGACATATTTGAGTGTTATGGATCCTCCTGGATCACACCTTCCTACTGAAGAAATTTTGGACCTAAAAAGTATAGATATTTAAACAACTTAGTAATGATAAATCTTACTCACTCTTCCACCTTACTGAAATGCTCTTATTTAGTAACTTAGTGATGATGAAGCTTCTTCACTCTTACACCTTGTTTAATATTTTGGGACTAATTTCTTATCTTAGACTTGTTCATTTTGGATGTTCCATCTAGGATCTTGGATCTTTGATACATACATTCTTTCTAGATCAGTGTACTTTCGTCTGCTTCTCTGAAACATGGCTCTGACTCTTTCTCTTGGAAATCAGTGCTAGCTTAGATATAGCTCTAGTTTTGGCTCATTGGTTCCTTCATAACAAAAGTCGACTCATTGATTCTCTATGTTTTGAAATATCCAAATATGAATCCTGTACTCAACATCCACTCCCACCTCCTTCTCTTTTGAAGATAGTCTATCTCAACAATCATAAAAACCAAGTCAAATGTTGATCTATTCCTCACCCATTTTCCTTAACTATTAATGTATTGTTGATGTATATGTAGGGGTCTCTGAATGAATTCTCTATTCATTTCCTCTCTCTTGCCTGAAAGCAAACCCAAACATGTCTTCCACAAACATCTGTACCACTTGACTTGCTTCTCCTCAAGGTATACATCTATATGAACATGGCATAACATCTTGGAGATGTTTATAGAATACATCTTTACAAAGTATTTACCTCTTATCTGTACAAAGAATATTATGTATTTACCATCTCTAGAAATATTTACATAACTTTGATGCTCTTCCTTCTCTCGATCTACATGTTCCAACTGTATGCACTCTTCTGCTCCTTCACCTTCGGTACTTCAGAATAAGAATGTTATTACATAGACAATTCGATCCATATGTAGTTCATTAGATGATAATAAGAACAAGAACAATTTTCTACACCTTTGCTGAAGGACTTTAGAAATCCTTACAAGATTCCTCTGACTCTCAAATTCTCTATAAGTGGCTATATAGAAATCCCTACAATATTCCTCTCACTCTTGAAATTATATAAGGAGTGGCTAACAAGACCTCTAATACAACAATAGAAATAGACTTATTAAAGGCATTTACATATGCATACTATTTTTGTTTAATTACAAATATACATATTTACAATATTTTTCCAGAATGAAATCTTTTATGATAGCTATCCATGGACAAAGATAGGTTTCTTCTTCATAGACTTATTCTTCCATTAGTACTGGAAGGAGTCTCACAACTCCCTGTCTCTGAAAATGCCTCTGACATTGATGCTAAATCTAACATTGAATTAATGTTGATTCTGATGTTGAATCCAAGAAACCATTGGATCCAATTATAGGTCTTCTTATTAACCTATACAACCTCTCATTTTGAACACCAAGCACTATTTTCATGTCCTGAGTAGATTCCTTTTAATACACAAGAATATTTCCATCCTATAACATAAATTCATATCCTTCATCTTCAAACATAAATTCATATCCTTCATCTTCAAAAGCTACAACTTAGAGTAGGTTTACTTTCAAATCTGGAACATATAACACATGTTATATTCCATGAAATCCTCTCGACTTGAGTTGGAATATTACATATCCAAACCCTCTTATTGCTTGTATGGTGTTAGTTTCAAATCCTACATATCAATCTTTGTCAATCTCCGATAAAGTAAGGAATACCAATCTAATTCCTTTCATGTGGTGAGATGAGCCATTGTCCATGAAATATACCTCGATTTATTCATACATTACACTATTAATACCAACCATTAAGAAGTATTTTCTCTCAAATCTTTCAACAAGACAATTAACTTCACTTGGGGTTGCTACCCATCTTCTTGTAAGTGCCTTTACATATTCCTGTTTCTTCTCCAGACATAAGTGTGGACGAAGTGTCCATCACTTGTTTATCTAATGTCCACTCTTACCACAATAAGAGCATAATTTCTTATTCCCATATTGGAACCACATTCCCTTCTTATCATTCCCCCTTTTCTCTTGTCTTGGAAAATGACCTTTACTTTTAGCTTTCTTCTTGGATGGATTTTCTTCTCTAAAATTTCACTATACTATGGTTACTAGTTCCACAGGAAGCACATGGATACATAGACCATAAATTCTTGCTAGTTTGACTAGTGGGAAATGTCTCCATTCCCTCTTTAAAATGCACATCTCTTCTTGGAGATGTCTTGCATCTATTACCTTTCCCTGGGATGGAAGGTAAGATCAACTTCTTATGGAGGACCTATTCATTTGAAGTTCTCCCTACTTCATCCATCCTTGAGAATTCTCCATCTTGATGGGGAGAAGAAGATTATAACGAATCATCTTTCTCGATTATACCTTTTGTAGGAGACAATCTCTCCTGTATTGTTGATTTTTCATTCTCCACTTTCCTAGCTTCATGGAATGGTGCCAATATATGGTCCTTAGCCTAAACATTTCTTTCCAATTCATGAAAAACACCTCTATGGAATTCTTCGTGACATATCAATAGATTTTGAAGCTTATGCTTCTCCTCCTCTAGAGATTGTAGTTACATCCTTAATTTAGAATTCTCGTTTAGAATCTGTCAATTAATGTCCTTCTGGAGCCTTAACTTTATGAGAGCTTTACTCATGTTGTTCTCTACAACAAGAGACCTATGCTACAGAGTTTGAACACCTTCACCAATTTGAGTCTCAGACCTCATCACATTAACTTGAAAATACTTGTCAAAAACCGGCTCTGATACCAACCCAATCCAAAATTACTTAGATGGAAAATTATTATTTAAACACATATTTCAACATCTAACTTGATTCAGAATGATTCTTGATCATATTTGACATATTTGCATAAGACATGTGAATCTTTTACTTATCCAAAACTTCATGAAATGATGATGATTTTCTTGAATTATGTGAGATGACACAACAGAAAATAGAAGAACTAAATAAGAAAATATGTGATGACGAAGTTCACCTCTCCTAGGCTACATCTCCAAGTCACTTCAATAGTGAGATTGCTCTTCATTAATCTCAAATGTAAAAAATTACAATGAAAATGGACTTACAAATCCAAATTTGAATTCACTCTTCTATTCTACTGCTCAAACCCATAAATAGAGTTTACTATTGAATTCCTCTCGAAATTATGAGAAAAAGGAGTATAAACTCGATCATATTTTGAACTGGCTCAAAATGACCCTCTTTACACGCCAAACAATGCACTATGGCTCTTATACATGGAAATCTGGACTAAGACTTTCATATACAGCATATTAGCACAAAAATAACATCATCATCATGTTCCTCTCGAGAAACTGAGAAAAATGAGTATAAACAAGGCTATATTTCGACATGGTGCTCTATGGAACGTAAATCAAGACAAACCCATTATTATTTCTCTCATTGGCATGCATATCAATGCACTATAGGTACTCTACATAGAAATCTATGCATTATCGTACTCCCCTACTATGTCTCGGGATCTGTTCCCATTAAATAGGATAGGTCAGTCAAAACCGTGGCCTGACCTTGGCACGAATTGTTAGGAAATGAGGAACACTTCCACACTAAACCTAGCAGAAGAGAGGAAGAAATATTTAAACAAGAAAGTAAATAACAAAACAAACATACAATACACAAAGATTTTACCCTGGAAACCAAAACGGGAAAACCAACATTCCTTGAGCATTATGCTCTCTTGTTTTCTTATTCATTCAGAATAAAAGGTTACATGCCTAACCTTGGTCCACACCTAAGAAAAAATCAACATCATACCTTCTTTCTTTACAAAATAACAACTTTGTAGCGAATTCGACTTAAATCTGCATGAACAACAACCTCTAAATTATGATTAGCGATTATCTTTTTTTTTAAATTACAAATTCCTTCTTTATAGGATTTATAGTAGGAAAAACCCTAAAGAAAAGGCGCCCAAATACGGTTACATTTCCACGCAAATCATTGGCTACAAATCCTGTGAATCTCGGGATTATGTTATAGTTGACTACCAAGTTGGATTACTAGTCGGCCTTCATTCGGTCTTCAGTCAGTTTCCACGTGCTCGCCTGTCGACCTCTTTTTCGTTGACCTATTCGACTTGTTGTCTATATCTTTGAATTCAAATTTACTTGGTCGAACCACCTTGACCTTCAATTTTTTTTCGATTCCTTCGACTTCGACTGTGAGTTGATCCACCTCGAATAGACTTTCACTGCAAAGAATATAACAACCCAATATTCTCCCACTTGTTGTTTTCTTTGTTGAAACCGAGAGATATTTGAACTATTCTTCACATACTTAAGGAAACAATGCCCATTTTCTCTCCACGCCAAGATAAATTCACGACACTCACAGACTTGGTCAAAGAGTCTGCTATGTTTTCCAACGTTCCTACTTTCTCCAACAACACCTTGTTGTTTTCCACCATGTCTCTCACGAAATGGTATTGTACATCAATGTGCTCAGTCTTAGAATGATAAGTTGGGTTCTTTGCCATAAATATTGTGCTTTGATTGCACAACTTATCTTCAAGCTCTTTGCTCAAAACTAATTCATGAACATATCCTTTGCAGCCATACTCCTTCTTTACTTCCATGAGTTGCTACCATGTATTTAACTTTTTTTGTTCACAAGGCTATCACCGCCTATTTCTTAGTCATCTAGTTGATTTCTCTACCGAACATCTTGACCACATATCCACTGGCTGACCTTCAATGATCCATATCTCTAGCCTAGTCGACATCAACAAATCCATGTACATTTACTTCATCGTCACCTCTAGTTTTTCCTTGGTAGAATATAGCATAATATTTTGTGCCACACACACACACTTGAATACTCTCTTGACAATTTTCTAGTGCTCCTTCACAGGTGTTGACATGTATCTACTCAACACTCCCACTACATGGGAAATGTCTAGTCGAGTGCAAACCATTGCATACACTAGACTACCAACAACACTTGCATAGGTAACATGTGCCATGTCCTCTATTTCCTCCTGTAACCTTGGGCATTTTTTCAGCAGTTAGCCTTGCTCCCATAGGAATTGGCACCTTCACAGGTTTGTAATCCTACATGTTGAAACGTTTCAAAATTGTTTCAATATACTTCTTCTGGTTCAACCATATCTTTCTAGTTTCTCAATCTCTATTGATATTCATTCCTAGAATTAAGTTTGTTGCACCGATATCTTCCATGTCGAACTTGGAGGATAATTGCTTCTTTACCTCCTTTATTGTGTTCATGTTGTTTCCAATAAGAAACATGTCATAGACATACAATGATACATATATGAAATTTCCATCTTCTTCTTTGGAATATATAGATCAACTTTGCTTCTCACAAACCCCAAACTAAGGATGTATGTGCCGAACGTTTGGTACCACATCCTTGGTGATTGCTTTAGACCATAAAGGGATCTTTTCAGTTTGTACACCAAATCTTTCTTACCCTTTACTACAAATCCTTTAGGATGTTTCATGTAGATTTCTTCTTCCAGGTCCCCATCTAGGAATATTGTCTTTACATCCATATGTTCTATTTCTATATCAAATGTTGCAGCCAAAGACATTAGTACTCTAATGGAGGTTAATTTTTCAACAGGTATAAAACTCTCACCGAAGTCGACTCATTCGACTTGGGAATATCCATTCTCTACTAGAAGAGCTTTGAATTTCTCGACTTAACCTGTTATGTTCATCTTCTTATTGAATACCCATTTTCTATCGACAAACTTTCTTCCACTAGGTAATTTGACTAAGTCTCACATCTCATTCTTGTGCAAGGATTCCATCTCTTCGACCATGGCGTCCTTCCATAGTTTTCCTTCTGCCGAGTCGACTAACTTCTTGACCAACTTGGGCTCATCGTTGGTGGAAATTAACACAAATGCATAATGAAAGTATGGTGGAATATACCTTTCAACTGGTTTTCTTACTCATTTTGACCTCCTTACAACTGGTTTCAGTTGTTCCACCTCTTCTTCTGATTCATTCGACTCATCAATCAGCTTCTTCATTCCTCAGTTCAAACCACACCTTCTATGGATTATTCTTTGTTGGAACAATTTCTTCAGGCTCAAACTTACTTCTGACTTCTATGAAGACCAGATCTTGACTATACATTGTTTTCCTTGATGCAGGATCCCAGAGCTTTGTTGGCTTCCCAACTAGCATTTTTTTTCTTCATTGTCTTTTTGAAATGCAGAGTTGTCTTTTACTCACTGCCTAGTATGTGTGTTCATTAGACCGAGAGATATTTTGTAAATATATGTTGTTTAAATAATGCTAGTCAGTATTGCTTAATTTTTTCCCTATCACTTTGATGTGAGTGTGTTTTGCGTGACATAATGATTGCATTCTCTCCTTAATTTCATGACTGCAAAGCATGAAATTAAGGGCTTTTTTTCATGAAAATCGTTGGGTAAAACCTTTCAACAGTATATTCATAAACCCTTTCCTTGATCAAAGATTATCATTTTGTCTTCCCTAATATTATGTACAAGAAGAAGGTCTTAGGGATATGGTTTTCTTGAAGGTTGAATAACTTAAGTATAATTCATTTTTCCTAGATCCAAACTTCAATTTAAAAAGAAATTGTGTGGGATTAATTAATTAATCCTTTTAATGGTTAATGAGGGTCAAGGTTAGACAAAAACATGTCGAATACAAAGACAAATTAATTAAAATAGGGTTTTTGTAAAACTATATCTCTCTAGGATCTTTACATATCACTTGATCATACAAATCATGTATTGCACCATGCTCTTCGATGATGCTCATATGCCTCAGCCCAACCTTTTGAGTGTGTGCAAAATAATTACTTTAACCATATCACTGTCCCTTAATTCAGATCAAGTGTTTGTGGTAGGCCATAAGGATTACATGAGTCACTCTGTTTCGAATCCTCCTGTCCTTTGTTTTTTGGGATGTAATCAAGGTTTCACGTGATGGATGGTTTTAGGATGTCCTCAACTCCTCCGGTTTTCAATTGTCATTAGGTATGTCATTTTGACTTCTCCTGTTACTTATACCTTTGGTTTGTTGCGTCTACAATGTTCTTACCCTAAAAAAAACCACCTGTTCATTTTTTGGTCCACCTTAGTTATTAACCCTTCCAAAGAACTTATGGCCCATGTCGTGAGAATAGAGTAGAATGGGTTACATGCGTTACTAACTTATGATGGCATGATTGATATTCTCTCCAAGGTTGGTGTTGGGGCTCAGAAATGTCATATTTTCATCCATCTTTCCCTTCATCATTCTTCACATTTCATCGCCCCATTAACCTTTCACGATACCATTTCCATAAATATACTTGGGTTTCACCTTATTGTTCTCCACTTTATTCATTTTGGTATTTAAAAGGAATTTGTGATTAAATGTTATAAAATCAACATGTTTTCATATATATCTCAAATATGTGTGAGCTTTGTAATGTGTAAAAATATGAGAAGTATTAATTCAAAAGACTTCTCGAATACTTCCTCCACCATTTCAATATTTGAGGAGATAATTCAAGCCCATTCCAAGGAGAAGATCATGGAGATTTGGTTGGAATAT
>JZKD02S2121710.1:103338-114813 GCA_000966675.3 Picea glauca
TAAATTTCAATTCCTGCAAGTGTGGTAGTTTAAATTTCTTTTTCATGCAAGTGTAATTAGACATGCTCCTAACTCTGAGGTGACATATGGGTAAGGACATGTAGGGTAGTGTAAATTTCAATTCCTGCAAGTGTGGTAGTTTAAATTTCTTGTTCATGCAAGTGTGATTAGACATGCTCCTAACTCTGAGGTGACATATGGGTTAGGACATGTAGGGTAGTGTAAATTTCAATTCTTGCAAGTTAGTGTAAATTTCAATTCTGCAAGCGTGATCTAAATGTGTTGGTTCTAAGGGTCATAGAGCTGCTTCAGTGTAGATTCTTCATTGCCCCTACCAACTATCAGGAACGTTTTAATTTCCACAACTGTGAAGAGTAATTATTTTCCATTTTAGTAAGAGTGCTTTTATTCAAGTTTTTTTTTTCATTTCCATTTTGGGTGCTATAAGAATCCTTTTTTATAACATGGTTTAACAATGAGTTTAAGCTTGGAACAACTCACTCAGGTCCTAGCAAAAGTCAGGATCTCCTCTTCTTCGGAAGAGGAGATCTTGACAGCAGTCGAAAGCTTATTCACTCCCCCTGAGTCGAATGAAGAATCAACATACGAAGAAACTTGTATATTTAATGAAGAATCATTAGGCACGCAAGAGGTCGAGGAGGATAGCGAGGAGCCGCAACATGATCTCAGTAAGACAAATTACGCCTACAAAAGCCTTATCGAGCAATGGTTCCAAGTAAGTACTAGATTAGATAAATTTAGTTTTTGTCTTTATTCAGTGAAATCACAGTCTCAACAATTCAATCTATTTTTTTTTGGATATTTCTATTTTTCATGCGTAAAAATGAAAATGAACATAATTTTACTACTGTTATGTGAATGGCTCCCCTGGAAGTTTAATTACACGTAACTAATTGTTAAATCTAATTAGCATAGAGTAGGTAGGGTAAATGAATAAAACCATGCTTTTGTTTTGTAGCTCTTGTTTTTGTTTTGAATAAGTATGCTCTCAAATAAGTATTCTCTCTTCCTGCGCCTTGTTACGATTTGGAAGATCAGAAAGTAGAAATCAAAAGAATGGCTACGAGATGTTTTGAGGAATGTTTTGGTATTGTTGAAGATCTAAACAAAATGTCTAAATCAATTTTTGTCTTCAATTTTCAAAATTAATTTGTCTCCATTTGCTAAAATAATTTTATTCAATTTGATTTGTTTCAAATGCTAATAAAATTTCTAGTTTTATTAAAAAATATATACAAAAAAAATAAAAAAAAATAAAAAAACAAAATACAAAATGCAGAAATTAAATTGACGATATCTCACAAACTGAGAACTGAGTTCTCTTGATTTTTGGACAGGAAGTGCATAATAGTATGAAAAACAAACCCAATAAAGTTCAGTTCAATCCAGTACACGGTTTCCAAGAAAATCAACATCATCACTTCCATCCATTTCTTTGATATCTTGAGATCTGTGCATCAAATGACTCTGATTTTTGGCATGCAGAAGTATTGGGACCATAGGAACCTTCCAAAAAAAATTCAGCCAAACCCAGTACACGATTTTGGAGAAAATCAACATAGTCACCTTCAGTCATTTTATCATTTTCTCAAAATTCGTGATGTGGGTATCTCTGATTTTCAATGTGGGGATGCATTGGACTAGTAGGAACCTACAAACAAAAGTTTAGTTCAATCCAATAAGCAGTTGGTGAGAAAATCATCTTTGAAGTTTGTTGTTACACCCCTGTAGCAGCCTGCAACAAAAACAATAATAAAAGATATTCGAATATCAGAACTCGGTGTAATAGTTAGGAGATATGATTTTATTGGCGGAGGTGGACTTGAGCCACTGTTTGGGGGTCTCACCACATTCAATATTTTGGCCAGAAAGACCAGATAGAGAGGCGTAGGTTTACCCTAAAAAGTTAGGCAAACAAAATTTCCAAATAAGCTGGATGCGATTCTCTCCGGATATGCTCCCGAAAAATCCATTCATGGATTTTAACTGCCAATATTTGGCTACACGACTCACAGACGTGGCCAATTACATATTGTGCCTTTAAACATTCCAACGTCAATTTTCCACGCGGTCCATGGAGATGTGTTCAGGCACCCTACTCATTCTAGCTTGTTGTAAGAATGCATCCTTTGCCACGCTGAAAGATGTGGGTTTATTGGAAGCTAGCTGGAACATGTCTCTCCAAAATATCATTGAAGATTGTTCTCGTTTTTCTCTTATTTTCGTCATTCTGTTTCATAAACTATGATTTCTAACATTGGCATGTGGGCAGGTTTCAACAAAATAGACCAGTGAAAGAGAATTTGCAAAATGGGGAGCGTGGTTGTGGTGATTGGAGTCATTTCGTTCCCTGCCATATATTTTAAAACAAAGTGCTTATAATCTAAAGGATATCCATGCTGGGAGAACGCCTCAATTTCAACTCTATATTTACAGTGATGCATCATATTTAAAGTTTGATTCGTTTCATTATAGATATCTTTGGAAAACGTTTACCTGGTTCTATGTCGACTATGTCCATTAAAATTGTTGAAGCTAATATGTCTGACACAATAGTAGAAGAGGGTATTGGGCCAAGTGGTGGCGTTTCTCTTCTTTATGTGACAATGGAGCTCTTAATTTCAGGATCTTCGTGGCCACTTTAATATGCATACACCAGATCTTGTTTTCTTCATAGAAGTCATTTACAACAAATCTTGGCAGAACAAAGCTACTTCAAGCTCTATGTGTGATGAAAACTGATAGAAAATTTAGGAGTGACCAAGTATCATGTTGTTGAAGATAGTTCGAGCATTCAAATAAAATCAACAATTAGAAGACCATGAGTTACTTCAAGAATACATTAAAACCACAACACTCTGAAAATCAGTTGTTCAATGAATGTGCGCAACAAGAACACTACCAAACTATCGCTATACATGACAAGTTTCACTATTGTTTTACATAAAAATTCTTCCAATCTTGCCCCATGTCAAATAGAAACTAACAATAAAAAATTTCAAGTGTCATCAAATTGTAGAGTGTGCTTCACATCATCTTTGCTGCAAATCTTCGGAGTAATATTCAGTATACATTTGCTTTTATATATCCAATATTGTTGAAACTGATCGGATGGATCAATAAAACACAAGCCTCGAAGTTTTGAATACTTAGCTTTGTAGTGAGACTTCTCACTTAATAGAACGAGATCTTGCAAAAATGGCAAGAGTAACTAATACTCAATTTTGACATGGAGCCTATAAGAGAGCTTGAGATCCTTGCATTTATTTTTATGAATAAAGGGTATTAAAACATTACAATGAGGGTGTCTCTCCAAGTTGGAGTTGTATGGATACATGAATGCTAATGTATTTCTCATGGTTCGATTGCGATTGAGTCAATAATTTGAAGACTGGTGAGACAATGCTTGGAATTTGCCGATTGTAACTTGCATTATTGTTTTTTTGTTGTTTGTTTTTTATCAAAATTAAACAAAAATAAAAATTTGCAAATGGATTCTTACATTTCCTAAGAACATCATCGGGATCATGCTTTTATGCTAAAAATATCATACAGTCACTTCACCAGGTAAATCACGAAGAGGGTTGTCAACAATGCATTATCACCAACCGATAAAAACACACTTCATTTTTTTCATTTGGTTTATAGCACTAGTATTAATTTCTGCACTTTATGTTTTCAATATTCTCACACTATTTGCTGCAGATTAGTGCTAATATTTTACAGGTTCAAAGATGATCAAATTTCTTGTAGAAGTGACTTTCAAGAATCATATAAACTTTTCTCGAAAAAGCATGCTTTGTTAACAAATTGAAGGAGTTGAGTTTCTATCACACATGTCACATGATTTATCTTTCAGAAACCATCTGTATCATGACATGATCACTCACCCTTCTCCTTTTGATATTATTCATCATCCTTGTCTTGAAGTCCACTTTCCGTCACCTTATCCTTCATGACTTCGCACACGCCTATATTTCTGAGTCGCATACATCTCTTTATCTTTTTCAGTTCATTTTTGCCTTGTCAATAAAACTATCCATCTCTCTTTTCCATGACTACATTGTCTTGCCATAAACACTATTGCTACTGAGATCTTTTCATTTATAGTCCTACCACTTTTTTTTATCAGAACTCACGTTGACTGATGTGGGATTCCTTAAGGCCCACCTTTCAACAAGTCTTTCCCCATCAACCTCAACACCTTATCTAGGATATAGACTAGAGTCCATTTTGAGTACCTGGAGGCTTGCATGCCTTAATGGAAAGTTCTCTCGCTGACAATCATGGGAATACATCAATGTCCCTTGATCGTCAGATCTTGCAAGTGGATCAACATTAGCTCATTCATTCACCAGATGTACTCGGATACCTTGGCACTCATTGACATCAATGGTGAGTTGCCTCGCATTGGTTAATGACATTCATCATTGGTCCGTAATCCAATGACTTATTTTCATGCTCGACACCGACACATCCATTCACATGATTAGAAGTGTACCATCAAGTTTAGCAGTGGGTGAATACTATACACTTTTCATGACTCTATCAGCAGTTACAGCAGCATGACTTCAACCATATGAGACTACCACAGTTCGACTTTCACACTTTCTCTTTTCCATGATTCATTCAACAACAGTTCAGCTTCCTCCACTTCACATTCTCTGATTCAGCAGACAACAGTCGTAGCTACAACATCAGTCACTTTCCATACGATCCTGCAGCAGTGACATCTTCCATGATCTAGCAGCCGCATCAGCCATATTCCTATTGCATAGTTCATCAACATTTTGGGTAAGTGGAGGTATGTTATTTTCTAAACTTTAATCATGTAATTCCTCAACTGCTAGCAATGAATAATTTGGAAAATTCCCTCATTCAGTTCCCTTTTCTTTTTCACTTCTACGACTTATTCCACGTTGCATTAGGACATGCAACAAGTTAAGTTGGGGGGTAGGGGACTTTATTCACTATCATCACTCCATTTTTCCACGATCGTCATTCCATTTTTTTGTCTCATTTACCAGTTATGAACATTTATTTTCCAACGATACTTTGTTTCACTTTGATTCATAAGCATTGTTATACATATTGGCATGATTCACAAATATATACAGGGCTCTCTTATACTCAATGATGTTTTCCTTATGCACATTGATAGCATACATTTTCCCGTAAAAATATGGACAAATTATTATCATAACAACAAGAGAACAAGTAACGAAATGAATGTTTTTAACACAAGAACCAACATTCTTTATATTCATGGTTGTCACAAAAGAACCAACCACAAGAAAATGTCAGTTGTTACTTATGTAAAACCCATCCTGGAAACATTTATTATCATCACTCAAAACCAACATTCAGATGCCAAATTTTTCTTGAGAAGATCCATTCATGGTTGCATGAGGACATGCAACAAGTTAAGTTGGGGGGTGTGTTTGGGCTCAGAAATGTCATATTTTCATCCATCTTTCCCTTCATCATTCTTCACATTTCATCGCCTCATTAACCTTTCACAATATCATTTCCATAAATATACTTGGGTTTCACCTTATTTTTCTCCACTTTATTCATTTTAGTATTTAAAAGGAATTTGTGATTAAATGTTAGAAAATCAACATGTTTTCATATATATCTCAAATATGTGTGAGCTTTGTAATGTGTAGGAATATGAGAAGGATTAATTCAAAGGACTTATCAAATACTTCCTCCACCATTTCAATATTTGAGGAGATAATTCAAGCCCATTCCAAGGAGAAGATCATGGAGATTTGGTTGGAATATCTTATCCAAGATATATGAGAGATACGTGTAAGGATTTGAAGGGATTATATTTTGTAATAATGGAAAATAGGTTGAGAGAAAAATGGATCTATAATAATGAGATGGTTATCTTATCTTCAAGGCTCTCATGTATAAAAGAGAGTGCTCTCTCTTCATGAGGATTCAATTAGATTATTCAATTAGGAGAAATTAGAATTCAATCAAGTTGTAAGTAGAGAATTAGAGTAGTCATTAGGATTCGAAAGAGAAAGGGATTCTTAGCTTTGATTCATGGTTTTGGTTTTCATGCTTTTATTATTTTGTTATGAAGATTGATTTCATTATTGTAATAGAAGATTGCTTCATTGGCATGAGCTCACATATGTTGTTGTGTTATTTAACTCTTCACGTGTTGTACTTTCTTTTCCTTCATGTAGTTCTCCATTTCTAGATTAATTCCTTCACRCAATTTCTCATTCCTAGATTAATTTCATTTACGCAACTAGATTAATTCAATTCCAAGTCATGTGTTAGATTAATGGTTCTATTTCAGTCGTGTGTTAGATTAATGATTCAATTTCAGTTGTAGCTTATTAAACATCAGATTTGATTAGTCCCACTTCAATCTTGCATATACTTTGTGTGTGCTTCGTCAGTTTACGACCCCCGGGTTGACAAATTAGATAGTTGGGTAAATACTACAATGCAATTAATTCAACATTAGTTCGACCCAATGTAACGACTGTTGTTTCTTTTGTTCCGATTGCTATTCCTTTTGCAGGTTGTGTTGTTCCTTTGAATAGAACAACTGTCGTTCCCTTTACGATTGTTGTTCCTTTGAATAGAACAATTGTTGTTCCCTTTACGATTGTTGTTCATTTACAGGTGTTGCATCTCGAGAGGTTGGGTATTGAAAACGGAAGGTAAGAACCTGCGTAGGCGACAAGTAAAACGCTTGTGCCAACACCTACCTTTGGTTGATGCATAGAGGTTGTTTTAGGACATCTTTAGAGCCCAAAAGTTGGATGGTTAGGTTTTATACATTCATTTAATGAATTTAACATCGAAGTGACCAGAGCATTCATGAAAAATTTAGATGGTACATGTTATCACACAAACTTGTCAGAGTCCTATGGGGTTGTGGTTTCTACCTAAGTCTATGTTTTGCCTACCCTCTCTCCTTTCCTAGACCAATTCTTAAGTTTTTTCCCCTTCGGCTTGTAAAACTGTTTTCATTTGCCCCCATTTGTGTTTAAAGTGCCACGGTCTCCATGTTTTCCTAGCCCCTATCCAATCATCCAAGTATTTGTTTACACAGGCTGCAACCACGGGCTCAAAGAACGATACTCAGAGAAATGTGTTCTAGACTCAAATCAAGCAAGCAGACAAGTTTATCTTTCAATGACGAAGATCCAATCGGGAAAATTAGATCGATGAAGCGCGGGCATTCAGAAACCCAAATTTTCTCAAAGAATAGCGCCGGAGCAAAGGCCTGAGATCAAGGTCGAGAAAAGATTAAATCTGGGTCGTAGATATCAATGGGAGAGATCAACAGTGGAAAAGTATCGTGAGAATCGGGAGATCGAAATAATGTTAAATTTAATCATCAAAGATGCTGAAGTTGCCTAAGGCCTGAAGTCCTGAAATGGATCTGATTCATTGATCAGCAAGATTCACGCGTTGTCAAATCCCTAGCTCTAGAGAATTTGCTTGGAGAAAATAAAGTTAGACTATTGAAAGGCCCGAAGGCCAATCCACGAAGCAAATCTCGACCGTTTTTTTGAAAGGGAAGATCTGATTCATTAATTTGGGGGAATATTTGAGATGTTGATCATGAAAGCCTCATCCAATATCATGATATTGACGACCATAGTCCATTGCGGGAACACAACATGCTCGGGCAATAATTTTCTTGAGCGGTCCTACAATTGAAACCATGGTAAGTCAAGAGAGATACATGGCGAAGGGAGATGGATTGCGCGCCCAAAAGTTGTTTAAATCCAAACCACCTTTGAGAGGCCCTGCAATCATGTGCTCATATAACATCCTATCCAAGAGAAGCACGTGGCCATCCCCTGAGCATTAAGCTGCGTTACAATCCCAAGATACCATTTGGGATAAGGTGTTGGGTCACAACCCGAGGTCACATTGGAGTAAGGCCAAAGTCACAGGGCGCTCATCCTCTTCTCTGTGTCCAAGGCTCTTAAAGCGCCAAATTTGGCACCGTCTCCATGCAAGGTCTTATGTATCCCAAAATTGGTGAACGGGTAAACTTCAACGATTGCTCCTAAAATAACAGAATCATCCCAACCACAGATATCGATCAGACCAATGGCCTCGTGTTCGTATGTTCATTTAGCATTGCATTTAATCACAACAAGTAGTCTTCCCTTGGTTACCTAGCCTGGTCTTGATCCCGAGGAGGTATCAGATAATGGACACAGAGCTGGTGGTTTAAACTTCAACTCACTCCATAAATGGAAAGCAGGCTGAGAGCGATCGTGAAGGCACACTTATGATCTGAACCTTCCTTATGGGAATTTTTTCCTGTAAAGCACATAACTATGCATGGCTCGCATCCGACATAATGAGGTCTGCACAACCTGACAGAGTGGGCATCGAATGAAGGCTTTGAAGGTAGTGGTCTGATCACATTCCTGGTATTTTCAACAGTTTTGAGTATATATACTCAGTTTTAATATTTTGTAAAGGTCGAATGGTTGAGCTAGGCTCCCTGCTATTCTAATATTTTGATGGAGAACAATTGATTCTTTGTTTTTGCATTTGTTTTTGAGACATTTTGATTAATATAAGTCAACTTTATTACTCCATCTTATTTTCCTTTGATGCTAAGAGAGTTCATGTTTGATTGATTCACATGGATTGTTGTAACTGTATTATGATAAATGTTTGATTATAGTACTGTTATGATTTATTTCATCTTCCTTGAAATTTGAATCCAAGAGGACGTTGTGTTTAAGTTTTTCCTCCTTAGGCTGTTGGAAAATATGATGTTCATAGCAGACCTCTACACCTTTCTCACTAAATATTCCTCCTACTCACCCTTACTCCAACTTACTGACTAAAGTTGATTCAAGACCTCAATGGATGGTGCATGATAGTCCAGATTTCTGAGTTAGAATGCTATTATTATTGATTTTTCTCCATTTGACCACTCAAAACTCAATTACCTGTGACATATAAACTGATGGGTATTGGGCTTACCTTAAATGCAATCTGAAGGTGACTTCTAGTGCTAACATTTCTGGCGTCGTTGCCGGGGAACGAATTGAAAACTTTTCCCTAGGATAGAACAACAAAGAAGCTTCTGAATCTAAAGGTGCATCAGATATCATAACCATTGAAGATTGCAACTTTGCACATGGTGACTCCATTGTTACAACTCCACTATTTCAGCTGACCCAGAGAGGATTATTTAAGAGTAGGAAAGCTTTCTCAGAAAGTTTTTTGCTGATGTCCCGGATTGAAAATCTCTTTGGGAGAATGATAATGACCAGATTTGGTCTTTGATGGTGAACAAAGACCAGACACTTTCAGGCTACGCATCATTCACCTGGCGACTCCATGACTAAAGAACCCAATGGAGACTCCACTGGTTTGAAATGGACCAGATCTTAGCTCAGAGGTTTGCTTTCTGTGATTTTTCAAAAATAGTTGGTTTCCCTAACCCACGGCCTAGTAGAGATGAATGGGAAGGTAGCCTTCCTAGATTCCTAGGAAAAGGGTGGGAAGCACCAGCTGAGCATTTGTTGGACTTTCATGAATTTATTCATCGACTTCATATCATGAATGAAGATATTTAGATTAATCTTTTCAAGTATTCATTACAGGGGATTTCTCATGATTGGTGTCGATCTCTTCTCGCTGCAAGCATCAACTCTTTGACCAATTTTCATGTAGCTTTCAATTCATTTTATAAAGATTATTTTCCAGCTGAGTGTCAAGTTTATGAAAACTGTTGTGATGAGTTTTCTTTGTTTTATAAAGACTCTTACTGTCACAAAGATCAGTTTTGTGATGAAGTTGTTATTGTGGAAGAAATCATTTTCTATGAAGAGCATGAGGTGTTGAATGATATTCATTATGATAGAGATAACATAGAAATGTCTGGCATCATATCATATGTGTCTGTTGTTTTAAGCGTTCATGAAGATCAACATGTCTCTTCTGAATATCCCAATGTCGAAGAGAAAGTGTATTCTACAGAATATTTTTCTCCTGACTATGAAGCTGAGATAGATGAAAAGATAGCAACAAAATCTAGGGAAGGTTCCTCTATGTTTTTTCCTAGTTTTTCAGAGTCGAAGGCGGAGTTTGTGTGTTTCTCTTATAAAGGAAATGTAGAGGATATTCATGTCCTGGAAAATGTGAGTGAGAAAATATCACCTGGGATTAGCCAACCTGCATATGTCCTCCACCCACCTGTATACTCTGAGAACATTGAAAGAAAGGTGAGAAATAATGAAGTACATGAGGTAATTTGTTACCAGTCAAGCTTTCTTGATCATAAATTTTGCGACCCTGTGAGGTTATATATGGAACTATGTTTCCCAAAAGCATTGGAGCCTGCAAAATTGCTCATATTATCATCATTAAGAGGTACTTCCAGTGTTCCAACACATGTTTTATTTATGCTATCATACTTCCCTTACCTTTTATGGATTATTTGCAGTAAAGAGATGAATTATATTACCGTACAGTCTGGGTGGTTATGGTGGAAGTTTGATTTCACCTAACGCTTTGTAAAAGTTGTTGGAATGTTTTTAAACAGAGGCAGAGTATGTGTGTTTGTCATTGATGGCGAAGATCAACATGATCAATAGCATAGCGATAATGGAAAGATCAACAGTGTAAGCTCAGAAGGAGGAAAACAGTCAAAGCACGACAAAGGTTTCATTTTGGAGTTTCATAGATCGAGAAATCCAAAGGAAAGAGGTTCGAACTCACGATATGCGAAATCGCGATAACAATCCTGACCATTGGAGTCACAGGACACGTGGCAAGCGATTGGAATTTCGCTGACTTTCACATTGGAGGAGTCAATGGAGCATGGTGTGGGAACTCACGATATGCGATATCATGAAAATATATGGACCATCGAATCATCGAGATCGTGGACCGTTGATCAGGCATGATGAAGGTCCGTGAAGTTGCAAAATCGCGATAAGATCTTGACTGTTGATCCAAGAGGGACATGTGGCGAGGGTGTTACACATTATTTTCATCATCCCTATGATTGTTAATGATGTAAAACTATCTGTTTCCTTCAGAGGGGTCAGTGGCCTGAGTTCCTAAAGAGAGAAGGGAGAAGAAGTTTTCCTGAGAAAAGAAGTTGCATTTTCCTATGTAAAAACCTTATAAAAAGGGATGTTCGCAGGTTGCTATATAGGTAGGGTGCGAGAATGACCCATTCTCGCAGGTTGCACTATAGCCARGGTGCGAGGTGTTCGCAGGTTGCTCTATAGCCAGGGTGCGAGAATGACCCATTCTCGCAGGTTTCACTATAGCCAGGGTGCGAGAATTCCAGCACGTGGGAAAAATGAGCGTTTTCCCGAATCTTCTAGAAGGAGAATCTTCTATGGTGAGGTGGCATCCGAATGGTTGGGATATTACTCACTTTCATGATTTAGTGGGATCATCCTAACCTCCTCACCTTATCCTCTTCAA